>JARHVA010003052.1:1952500-2090000 GCA_037957365.1 Torreya grandis
TGTGAATTAATTGGTAATTGCCACTTGTTACTTTTCCTTGCTTACCTGATTGAATTGTTGATTACGATTATTGTTCTAAACCTTAGAGGGTTGGAATTTTCTCATTATGTAAGCATGTTTTTTGGGTATGATGGATAAATGGATGTATGCATGGTTACTTTATAGTTTTTATGAATAATACAATTACCAGACCATGTTGAATTTGCTTAGTATGTTGTTGGGATTTATTCCTTACCAAACTCCTTAGTTGTAGGAGAGTTGGATGACTTAAGAGTGAGTTATGATTAATAATTAATGATTACCTTTATGACCAAAGTTGACCAAATTACATGTGAGGGTTAGAATGGTGAATATGCCTTCCCTACCCAAACCATCAGTTGATAAAATAAGTAATATATTGGAACTTTTATGTTTGGCTACCACTATATTGTTCCCTATTAAATGACATAGTAAGGTAGGATGGTATTTTCTTCCATATTTTTAGATTATGATAGCATGCATATAATTTTATTATAATCTCTTATACAATTTTTATTTTTGTTACATGCTTAAATAGACTTAGCTTAGTCTATTTTTACTTAAGCTAATAGTGGGTTGTTATATGTGTTAGAAGGTTAGATATTATTCCTGATTGTCATTAGGGACAATGTTATATTGATTGCTATGTCATGGTCTTATTGTGAACATTAATGAATTGAAGGTTAAGATTAATATTTTTAGTTGTGCATACATGAGTACACTAAGTTGGTACCTCTTGCTCTAACAAGTGAGGTTTGGGACTGTTATACATCCAATGTGTACTCTAATATGCAACTCCAAATTTTCTTTTTGGGGTTATTTCATATGGTATCATAGAAATGTTCTGCTCTAGGGAACTATGGGATTTGTAAAATTTATACATGGTAACCAATGAGTTGTCCTAATTGGGTAGAATTATGAATCAATTCCCAAGACACTTAGCATTTAGGATAAAGGTTAAGGTGTTGTGTTATTTTTACTTGTTTTTGTAAAGTTTCATACATCACTTAAAAGAAATGATTCCAAGGAATCTGGGTCTTCTCTTATGTCAGTGGTTATCATTCCATAGAATTAGTTTGGGTTAATCCTTCTCAAATCTAGTCACATTAAAGGAAGTCTCACTTATCCACCATTGACTTGTATGTGCAGGTCAATGGGAGTTAGGTGATACAGGCTTCACTCTTAAATTTAAGGGAATGATGTCTGGGTATCTATGATCAGCTTGTATGGGTGAGCCTTCCTTAGATACTTGGAATATTATGACCTAGGGAAAATTGAGGGTTTAATTTAAACCTAGAGGTCATGATAAGGTGCAAAAAGGACTAAATTTTCTTAATCAAGTTAGAAAAGTTTGAGCTCTTCGCTCATGTAAAGGGTTGCCTTGAGCTGTTGAAAACCTATGAACTTGTATGGGTGTGTTGGCTAGTATTCATACTATGTATGATATTAGTGGAGTGGACACATATCCATAGGGTGAATTGATTTCAGATAGAAAGTCTTCCATATCTCTTATTTTTACTATTATAATAAGTTGTTATGCATAAAATATCATGCAATGACATTACAATGAAAACTATGGTAAATATTTGTAGATTTTGGCTTGACCTAGGTGTCACTATAATGGATTATGGGTATTGATATCTCAATTTTATTAAAATGGAAATGCTAGAGATACATTGGCTCATCCAATGTTTTGGATTTTTAAAAAATCTTGGAAGGTTTTATTGTATAGTTTGTTTCCTGGTTGGCTGAGTTGTAATGGTTATGCACCCTGTATATAGGTAAGCTTATGTGATGCTAAAAAATTATGCATTTTAGCTAAGTTGGGCTTGATTTTGTTGGCCTATGTTGAGTTAATTTGATAAATCAAGTGGCTTTTCAACTCTAAAATAGTTGAAGTTAGCTATTTTTGGCATGATTATTGTGATCATGGATCAATTTTACATCTATAATATATGTTTTATTCATGAATATGTTTGATTCCATGTGTATGTTGATTGATCTTGGCTAGGTTATACACCCATTAGGATGACTATTTAGGCTTGACTTCATCTTAACACCTATACAAATGAATATTAAGACATTGGATATGTTCTATAACTATAAAGATGTCTATTAAGACATTGAATATATCTTGCAGCAATGAGGATGTTTATTACAAGTTATAATTGAACTTGTTGATTGTGAGGAATTATGATTCCCATAGTGGTGATAAGGTACTCTCCTTGATCCTTAGCTAAGGTCACCCTTTCCCAATTTGATGTTCTGTAACATAAGCATCACCGTTCGATCCTTGACATGTTGGATTTAGGTAATCGATTAAATCATGATATAAGCTTGTTGTTGCAATTTTAAAACAATCCCTAAATCTCCATTGATTGCTTACATGAGAAATCCATTTGATGAGGCTAAGATATGATATCTTTGGAGGAATGAGGGTATGGATCAAGCTTAGAAGGCCTGATGGGGTGAGTGTGATGGACTTACATGAGCAAGTTAAGAGTTTGTGGATTGATTATGTGATACCATTGATAGGTATCTGATGTCTTTTGCATGACATCTACACATCAAGTGGAATGATGTAGAATCATGGACCCTTGTGATCCACACACCTATGTGTTTGACCATTATAATGTGAAAAAATAACTTGGCATAGTTACCTATACCTGATTATGCATTTATCTTATGTTACTCCTTCATTCATGTATGTTGTTTTATGTTATTTTATAAGATTGTGAGATGTGAAAGTGCTTAACCATGTGAAATGTGTGAAATTTTTATGCCATCTATTTGGATTTCTAGGTATTCTCATTATGTTAGACATTTGATTATTGTGCTGATAAAATATAATTGTGAATTTAAGCACTTGTGTTGTAACTCCCTTTTGAGAAGTTGTATTCCTTATTTTAAGTTACCAAAGTATAGTGCGTGATGTATTTATTATCCCACATCGATACTCTAGTTTTGAATATCGATAAAAGTATGAGGTTGAGGGTAAATAGACACTCTTTCCATAATGGTTTAGACCAAGTATGGGCTAGGGAGTGGAGTCTCTCATAGGCTAAAAATCCATTCCACCCTTTTACATGAGGTAGGCACCTGATTTATTTAGAGTGTGCACCATGAGAGCCATATATTGGCTGTGGGACCCTCTTGCATAGTGGTCACCTTATGGTTTAGTGTTCCTTTAAACACCTCTTAGAGGTTGTTGCTAAATAACCTATGTGAAATTTCATTATGTAAGGCTTATGAAGCACCATTTGGTCCTACATTATGGATATTTATGCAAATCAACAAGGAGTTACTTGTTGAAATTCATGCAGGTGTTGTCATGTGTGTGTAAACATGTTGTGATTGAAGTGTTTCCTTAGTATAACTATTATATATATTTTGCTATGAATATATTTCTATATTATATTATACATGACTAGATAGTATATTGGTTTTGTGTTTAAGATGAAAACTATAAGTCCTGATCAGGTGGATTTTATTATTTTGGGTACCCATATCTTTTTCTTTCTTACATTTTGTTATCATGAGGTAAGTGTATTATGATGGTGGAATTGTGATTCTTGTAGCCATTGAGTGAGCTCACAAAGTGTTTGGAGAGCATGCAATAAACCATTTGGGTAGCATGTTACGCCTAAGTTGGCTTCTCCGATTATTCAATGTGGATAGTGTGGGATGTTGCACTATCCCCTAAATGGTATTTTTTGGTTTAGAAGTAATCATTAAAAATGAGTTACTCTCTTATGGTAGCATTATGTGATGAGTGTTGATTAAATCATGTGTAAGGTATAATGTGTCTCAGTAAAGACATTATTTCAGGTTTAGATGTATGTTTAAAATCCCAATGGGATTATGCAATTTACAATTTTGGTCATAAAAGTTACATATTTATATAGTATATTCTCCTCTTGATAAGAGGGATGCCTAGCTAGTGTTCATTTTCTAGAAAAATTTTCAATTTTAATAATCAAAATTTATTGAAGATGCCTATATTTCATGAGCTTTTAGCTAAAAGAGGTGTGAAGAGAAGGCAACAAAAGTTATGTTGGCCTTTATTAAGATGGAAAAATTCATTCCCATGGTTGGTGATGCTATTTTGCTTAGAAGTCATGCCTATATGGGTGGCTAAATTTCAATGGTTTTCTTAGAACTATGTTAAAACGGTGGTATACCACTGATAATTGTGCTAAATAAGTATATATTTGGGGATGTTAAACCCTTTCTCCAAGGTTATGATTATCTATGTTGGCTATTAATAAATGACATGTACATCATAAATATGGAATTGTACTCTGAGTTGAAGTATGTGTTTGGATATTATTGCTATATGAATTTTGATAGTTCCTTATTATCCTTCTAAGTATCATATAATGACACTTGAGTCGATAAGATTTTTCTCATGATTGTATTATGATTTATATTAGGAATAATAAATGTATTTTTACTTGAATGGTGTATTACATCCTCTTGTTTAACTTTTATGTAAGCTGACATTTTTTTCAATTATATTATGATTGAGTAAATGTAATCTTTGTTTAGAGAATGATTAAGTCCATATGGATAGTCGGGCTCTTGGTTAATGATATAGTCACTAGGATGGCTCCTCTCTAAGAGGGGGAGGATGTTATGATCATTCCCTTGTGTACCTTAACATGACTATTTAAATACTAATATAGCATGTGTATTCTTACTGTTGTACTCCCTTGATTATTAGTGTTGTGTTATTGGACTCTGATGTTGTGATATTTGTTTGTAGGTTAATGTATTTATCATGTTTATAGTTTGACATTGGTGATGTATGGATTATGGGATATACTTGATGTTTGATTACATTTCATTACTGCATATCATTTTATCAATTTTTTTGTATCAGATACTATTAATGGATCCACTTAGTGGTTATAGGTATTAATCATGAGTTAGAGTGGATGTTGGCATTGACTTTTGGGGTAGCGGAGTGGTTATGAGTAGTCAGATGGATTCTAATAGGTAACCTAGTATTCTTATTTTGTGTTATGATTTTTGATATTCATGTTGACTATTTGTGCAATTGTACGTTATTTTTTGTCATGTTGCTTTTATTTTCATATCCTATTGTGTTATTATTGTTACCCATGTGTTGTTTATTTTTGTTTCCATCTATTCAGACTTCCCCTTTTTTATCTCCCATGTATACCTTGCCACCTCATGTTTGTGAACCCCTCCTCACCTATCTTGGACTCCCTAAGGACCTACCTAGACCTATCCCCATGACACCCCACCTTCCATGTGATTTATTTTCCTTGGTGTCGAGATGAGTGTCGATGGCCTAGTTAATTAGTTATTATGGCATTTAGAAATTTAATAACATTAAAATAGTATATGTGTTTATTATTCTAATTTTTATTATTTGTCTTTATTATTTTGTGGTTGTTAGACATTAATTAGTATTTTGAATAATATATATTTTTATTATTTAAAATTATTAGTTAATTATATTAATATTTTAGTGGCTTACAAGCCATATTTTGAAAAGAGGTCATAATGACCATTGACCAGGGGAAAGCTTGATGTGGGAGTCACACAAGAGGGCATGGGTCAATGGTTTTACAAGGGGATATTTTCTCTCTCATCATTAAAAATGAGTGTCATATGGAGAAGAGAGGATGATGAGTGGAGGAGAGAAGGTAGGTAGGTGGGTGAGGCATAGGGGATAAGGAAGAGAGGGTTAGATGAATAGGAGAGAGGTGTAAGTAAAGAGGATGCATAGGAGTAGATGGGAGGATGCATTAGAGAGGTGTGGAGGAAAAGAAGAAGAAATGTGTAGGGGAGAGGAGTGTAGTATGGATATGGGAACAAAGAGAACACTTCATCAAGAAAAAAACACACAAAGTGGGAGAAGTGTGGGATAATGGAGAATGGAAGAACCCATAGAAAAATTAAAGTAATAATGCAAGTAAAGGGGCTTAGATTTTACCTGGATGACTACAAATTGGCTTATGTGTCGATCCACTAGGTAGAGGTATACTGATATGGTCATGAAGCTAATGATAATATTGTGTATTTGGATTATTGATTTGGACTAGTAAGTCCCTATTGACTATAGATTATTTAACTTACTGAATGTTAATGTCTTTTATTAAAACCAAATCATATGTTTCTCCTTTATTCCTTTGGGCACAAAAACTTGCTATATCAAAATATTAGCAATGGGAATACATTATTTATTGATAGTTGTGTATTCAATTTCACTTGATCTATGCCATGACCTAACAATTATAAACATTACCTCTACATACTTCTATGTTCTAAAATGAATATATATTTAACTTGAAAACCCTATGCCTTGGTTCCACAATCCCAAATTGTTATGATTTATTATATAAACATTTTATTCCTCTTGTTTATATCCTAATATCATTGTACATAGGTATTAGTGGATGTAGGTAGATGAGGTCAATTCATAAATAAATTGGGATAACATTTGACTTAGGGGTTATGCTAATCCTTTCATAAAAATGATCGATTATCTTTTTATATATTTAATTTCAGTATTGAACCAAGTTGACTTTGAATATATAATTTAGTATATGGTAGATTTTGCTCAACCCCTATTATGTATTTTTTAGATTTAAATTATGAAATCAATTTGGGGATCACTTTTAACCTTTAATAGTGTCAATATTAATTCCTAGATTTAAAATTTGATTGACCTAAGTATGTTCAACAATATGATAGAATTTGGGTTATCACTTTATACTTCTTATTTTAAATAATTTGATTTGGAAATATTATCCAATCACATAGGTAGAGTATTGTTTGATATATTTGATCAACCTCTCATTGTGAAAAGTTGATTTGGTTTAAATTATTTAAAGAGTGGAGTTGCTGGTGAAAATTGGGTACTGTTGAGGTCAACATACCCCCATTTTTTAAAATTGGGACCTTTGAGATGTTTTGAAGCTTAACCCTAAAAGCATGGCCTATTTTTGATCATTATTAGAATTTGGAGATCATCCACTTTGACAAGATTGGCTTATTGAGTTATGTTTTGATTTAAGTTTGCCTAACATTAACAATGATTGGTCTTCATGTCTTTAAGTTAGAGGTTTCATGGAGTACTTGATGATGGATTCATGTTCTAAAACCCTAAAATAAACCCTTAGTTCAAATTAAAATTTGGTGGGAACATTTTAAAATGTTTTGGACTTAATATTAACTTTTACGTTAAGGCTTGGTTATGTTTTTTAACATGACCAAAACTTAGCTTAAAAATTATGCATGTCCACTTTTATTTTCCTTGTTGTTCCTTTTTATCTTTAATTGTGGTCTAATTTTATTTTAGCAAGGCCCCTTTTATTTTCTGTCATGGTTCCCTTTATTATTCCCTACTTAGACTAATGATTTAATGTTAAGGCTCCATTTATATTTATTAATAAGAATGAAACCTTAGTATAAATGCCTTAGCCTAAGTTTTTTCATCTTAGGTCCTAACTTATATATCATGCATCTTATAGGATCCAATATAGACTTCCTTTTATCCTTTCAATCTGATGACACAAATAAATCATGACAAAGCTGAGCACTTACTCCTTCAAACCAATAATGTTAAAGTACTCAGATCATGATCAATAGTTCTCTCTTCATCATAGAATGAAGACATCATTAAAAAGTTAAAAACCTAAGAGCTATGTAGAATTTCCATGTGAAACCCCCACATTCAAAGATTAAAAACAAAGGGTATCATACATAAGAAGGGACCAATCACGAGCAAGCTCTCAAATCATGATCAAATAGCTCTCACTTTGTCATGATTTTTAATAAGATAGAGTGAGTTGAGTCTGAGATCCTAGAAGGCCTCATAGAGTCACCACATGAAACTCTCATATTGGGTCATAGGAGTTTGATGAGATTAAATTTGACATTCACATCACCATCATTGGACATTTGTGAGGATTTATCTAACATCCACATGATCACCAAATTTAATGCCATCAAATTTAATAACTTATCAAGCCTAAATTTGATGTTTGTGCGACCATAATTTGATGTCTACGAAGACATATTTGATTCCCATAAGACTAAAATTTAAGCTAATGGATTATTTTGATTAAGACCAAGATATACTCCCAAATTCCATTTAGGGAGCTCATGAATTGCCTTGTAGATGAATGGAATCCCTAAGAGGATGTTCAAACCCTTGAGATCTTTAAATTACAAATAATGAAATGGTCTTATAGTCTAAATATATATAAAAATGAATTTAGTCTAAGTCTATATCTTAACATCCCCATTGCATTTGTTTGAATGTTGTGAACCTTAGGCTAAAGACTTATAATAAGCCTTATGTTAAAAGGGTATTTATGATGTAAAATTCAGCCCAAATCCTTCTAACCAAAGATTTTATTGTGTTTATTAATACAATAAAGACCTATGCCAAAATCTAGCACTCTTGGTCCTTATATCATTTGACCCCTTTGGGTATATTCCAAGAGCCTAACATAAGTATTTTAGTGAAAAGTATATGTTGTGTTTATTAAACACAATGTAAACTTTAGCTTAAAATATTTAGCCATGATCCCCTTTGTATGAATCTCAAAAGACTTAGGCATAAACACTTTATCCTAAATCTTATTTTGTGTTTGATAAACATAAAATAAACCTTAGCCTAAGGTATTTAAACCTAAGTCCCCACCTTAATAATACACTAACTTATAACTTGCCCATTTTGTAGATCTTATGACTCATGCTTCATCGTGGAAGGATTATCCAATGGTAGGAAAGCACTGATGACTTTTCAACAAAGCTTCAAGAGCCTGTGAGATTGATGCATGGTGAAAATGTGACTAACAAAGATACCAGATCTCAGAAGGCCCATAGAGGTACCAAGTAGCATAACCACGAGGCCTAGTGTAAAGGGAACTAATGATAGGTAAGGGCCTAAATTATAATCAATGGACCATGATAATTCAAGAATTTTGATCCAACAATGCAAAGAAAAAAATCATTTTCAAATGTCAACATCTAGTGCTTCAAAGTAATTTATGAAAAATGCCATGAAAGGTTCTATATTGATGTCACATAACACAATGCAAGCATAAAATGACAAAATAAGAGATCTTGTGTGACTAAGAATACAAACATATAAAGGTAAAGGTCCAAATCAAATCTGAAGCATGTATGAGACAAACATTAAATGAGATACCACCATTAAAGATTTGAAGACCTAAACCTTGCATAAAAGTGACCCTAAGTGAACCTAATTGATTGTAGTAAATCCAAAAGAAGCCTGATTATGTTTTAAACATGCAAGAGCTAACCATAAACCATTCATAATCTAGTTGTGAACAATTTTCAAGTTAAGAAGCCATGGTAGCATGTAGACAAAAAATGAGAGATGAGAAGGAATTGTACCTATCTACAACTAATGAAGGAAGGGTTTTCAAAGATACTGAACTAGACATTATAGCCCTAAACAATGGTAACAAAAATTGGTTTGAGTTATTTTAGACCATAGAGGAGATGAAAGCCATTACCAAGGAGGAGTATAGGATTGCATTGAGCATGTAGACAACAAATAAGAGATGAGATGGAGTTGTACCTATCTATAAATAATGAAGGGTTTTCAAAGATACTAAACTAGACACTGTAGCCCTGAATAATGGCAACAAAAATTGGTCTATGTTCTTTTAGACCATAAAGGAGATGAAATCCATTATCAAGGAGGAGTAGAGGATTGCCAATATCAATAGAAGATACTATGACTTGGTTATAGTTCAAATGGATGGCCTCCATCATGCTACTTCCAAACTAGAGGTACTTTGTTGCATTGATGTCCTTGCTCTATTTTTTATAGATTATAGAATTGATAAAGATTGGATCATTAATGAGGGGATCTTTAGTAGAGTGTCTTACATTTCCCCACTATCCTTTGAGAGGTATTATAAACTGTCAAAGCCCCATGTGGATTTGCCCATAATTAAGGAATGGACCAATAAGAATGACCTAGATACCATATTTAGGCCATGGTTTCTCTAAGGGAACCATGTATTTTAGGATTATGAGGGAAGAATCACAATTGTCCAATTTAGGGAGGGAATTAGGGTAATCATGACCCTGTTAAATAGAATATATGGAGTCCTTACAACCACATGTCAACAAGAGCTAGGTGTCTTATGTCTACTTTATGGTAGATAAAGATCTCATTACTCTAATTATATCTATGATTAGTATCTACTTGTAGAAACAATTTACTGCCATCAAGAGGAAGAATATCGAATAATCCTTCATGATGCCTTACTTTCTATATGCCCTACTAGCTTCCATAAAAGTCCCCAACATCAAAAACTGGTCTCTTAAGGGTAGAACCACCATCTCCCACCACTAATCAAAGTTTAATATATTCAAGTATAGACACCACATGCAATTCATTTGTGACTATGTCTATCCTACTCTACTAGAATCCATTACAGGGTATCCTATGCCCAGGGTGAGCCCTTTGATTAAGAAGTATGTGGTTTTGATGGGAGATATCTGGTTTTACCTAGATTTCAATGTAATCAAAATCGATGGAATTTTGATCCAAACCTAAAAGTTTCCTATTTATGTCCCAAATAACTATCAAAGTAGGAAATTACATCTCAACTCCATAGTGTTGATGGAGTCTACAAGGATAAAAGGAAGGGCCTCCTCCATCCCTTTCTTTTGATAATTAGAAGAATAGTTTTATAGGATTGGAAATAGGTAGACACTATGGCTAGGCATAAGGATTCCTTTATGTTTCAATTGGATGACCTCAGGCATTGGGATCCCATTAATGTATCAGTCTAACATTTAAAGAGTAAATAGATGCCCAATTCAGTCTATGAACATTAGCTTGGTCTTTATGACGTCCTCCACATCAAGGCCTACAATTTTGAGGAAGCATTGGCTAGATTTAAGAAAACTAACCTCAAAATTGTGCACAAATTAACCTTTGATGACAAACCACTAGGGGACATATGGCAAATACATCCTCTTTAGTATCATTTACTACTTGGACCTTCTAGGCCACCTCAAGAATAACCCCAAATGGAAGTACCATAACCCTCAACACAAATTATATAGGGCACTAGTAAGGAGAAGTTTGAGGAGAGACTTGGTGAGGGACCTTCATCTTCACCCCATCCTAATAGACTAACATCCTCAGTGGAATAATTAAATATGATTTCCCTTGAGCTTGATGAAATAATAGAGGATGCCCTTAAGGTCCTTATTGAAGCATATGGTTCCAAGGAAGAGGAAGCACAAGCTGAATAATATCAATTTAAAGTACAGGAAGCTGAGGGAGATAAGGGGAATAAAATTTCCCTAGACCTAGTCCCAGTGGCATAACCAAAGAAGATAAAAGTAGAACTGATAATTGTCCCTATTAGACAGAAAAGGCCAAAATTGACCTTCACTCATCTAACAAGTGAGAACAATTTGTTTAGTAAGGAGTACCCCATTCATGGACCAATCATCCCTAATTATTTTATCTATGGGAATTTTTAGAATATCCCTTCCTTTTTCTATTCATGGGCTCTAACCCAATCCATCAATGTTGATGTGCATGAAGAAATCAAGCCATGGATAAGGACCTTAATGAAAGACCAAGAAGACAAAAGACTAGTAACTACTGTAGGGCTAGATGACAAGAAGATGGATGCTCTAAGAGCATCAAGAAACATAAGGGTAGAGGTCCTAGAAGCTCTAAAATATTCTAAATTAGCTACAACTATATAATTTAATCTAGAGATAGCTAGATTAGAGATGGTCACAATAAGAAAAGCCATGGTGGGGACTAAAGAGTTCACTCTCCAAAAGGTTGAGCCTTTTTTAGGTTTAACTCTAGCTAGGGGCAAAAAATTGGTGAACTACCCATCCATGAAGAAGATGTTGAGATCATAGTTGAGGCTCATTCAGCTCAAGTTAGAGCTAGAATTAGGGGGATGAAGCAGAGGATATCCAACCTTGAGAAGGAAAATGAAGACTTAAAGACACAAACCATCTTATCAATGCCAAGAGTAATGATCAATATGATTGAAGACTCCTTTGATATGTTTTAAGATTTAAAATCAATCAACCTGAGTCAAAGTGCATTGGCACAATAAAACATAATGGCCAAGGGTTTAATAACCTAATGGCAAGCCTGAGTGGATCAAATAATAGGGCTAATCAACATCAGAGTTGGAAAGTAAATCCCTAGATTTAAGTAAATTAGCTTATGACATTTGAATCTCATTCTTTGGATTGTGGTTGAGAAGATCTAAGGTTTTAACACATGGTCATAAGACTTAGATATGCTTCTCAAAGATGATGAGGGGCTGGTAAAGAGAATTGAATTACTCCTTGGCACAATGCTTAACAACCTTGCATAACCCACTATCCTAGGCATCATTAAGGAGGATGAATTAAATCATAGGGATACTTTGGTAGTCCAAGAAATTAAGAATAAAATCCAAAGACAATCAGGAATAAATAACAATAGGATCCTTGATATGATCCTCAAATCTAGAGAAAGGGTAGTTAAAGCTTAGAAGATTAAAGAGGCTGTGTCTAGAAATGATATAGAACTAGAAGTTTTGGTTGATAATGAAGAAGAGTGCCTTTTAAAGCCACCAATGGATTTGGAGATTGTTCAAGAACAACATCAAAATTATATGGATCTTCTATAGGGACAACAGGGGAGTCATTTAGCAATGGGCATGCCCATTGTTAATATTCTTTTTTGTAAAAAATTGTAATATTTGAAATAGAGAATATTATTTTGTAAAGCATATGCTAGTTTATTAACATATTTCCTCTAGGTTAGTCTAGTTTTGAAAAGAAAATGTATTCTATAAATTTTTTAAGGACATTTGTCCTTATGTTTTGTACATTTTTGTATCATGTAACTAATTGATATACTGCATTGTCTTTCTATAAAAGGTAGTATTACCATTTTGTAAGCAAGAGTTTTTTAAGTAAAATTTGTACACTTGGAAAATTTAATATAGTCAAAGAAATATGCAAAGATTATCCAAATTTGATGTATCAATTGTTCATATAGATTTCTCTCAATTTTTGATTCTAATCTTGAATTTGAATGGTTTCATGAATTCTAAATTTACATTTGTGATACTAGGTTACTAATTTGTGCTTGTGCTACATTAGTTGAATGATGAACGATCTTGATTTTTCATAATTTCATTTGTTATGTATTCAAATGTGCTAATGATATTTAATTTTGGTAACAAATATTTAAAGTAGAATCCAGTTCTTACTTATATAATTTCATATTATCCTTAGAGATTTGCCTGGTGTATGGTGAGATCTGAGCTTATGTTATTTTGCATCATATATTGGTTAAATACAAGTTTAGTTGTAATTAAAACTTTGTCATGATATTTGAGTCAAGGATCAACAATCACTTGTTTTATTTCTACCATAACCTTCCCTTTTACTTCTTTTTTAACCATATCACTATAGCTTAAGTTTCATTATAAATATCCATTTAGATTAAATTTTAGTTTAAGTTTTGACCATAATTCACAAGCTTTAGCAAATATACTTACAATTTACAAAGAATTAGACCATGCTGGCTCCCAACCATCAATTATTATAAATTTTGTGGAACATCCTTACATTACTCTATTGTTATTTCACCATAGTTAAACATTAAGTTGACACAACCTGTTACTCATGCTTTGAATTCCTAGAATTCTAAAATGAGAAGTGTTCTTGAACACTAAGAACACCTGTGTTACATTTAGAGGCATCAATAGGTACTTAAACTTATTTAATTCTCCCTAAGTTTTAATTGGTCTAGACATGCCTTAGTATGGGTTGGTATGATTTTAACCATACGGTTGTGCTTACCTTTACTTCTAATTAATGACAAATTCACTTGTAATTAAAATAATTTGATTGATTATTTCATCTTAACAAACTGGTTATGGTGTTTCCCTACAAAATTTGATTTAGGATAAAATTATTTGGGTGTGGCTTTGATTGGAATTTATGTATGTTAGTTCAATGATTAGATTTTATGGGGTCTTGATAAAATCTATGTATGATTTATATTTATAGGTCATGGGAATCAAGTAAAATCTTCATCAGAATCATATTTTTATAAAGAGGGGTTTCAATTTTAAAGTAAAGACTAGTTAAATGACCTATAGTTCTATTGACTCATTTAGACCCTATTTTAATATTCGAGGATCATATGAGGTTGTGAGACCTCATGATGATCCAATAAATCTCCTATATTGGTCTTTGGCATTAAATTGTTTTATGTTTTGAATGTTTGCTAGAAAATTTTAGATGTCACCCATTTATGAAACTTATTGGCTTTATTAGAATTCAAAATGAATGCATGTACTAGGTGTTTAAGTTTATTGTTTCTAATTTTTGATCGGTTATGATTTATAATTATTTATTATTTTTATGGATTGTTGGAATCCTTAATTTTGCCTTGGGATATTGTAAGGTAGAATTGCCTAATTATCATGCTTAACTGATTGTGTTTGTCGGTCCTTGACTTGGTTATGTATAATTATAAGCTTTATGTGGTGCTTTCTAGTCTACTTATGACTATATGGAGTTTACCTTGATGGTTCTTGTGCCTTGTGTTGATTATATGTTTTTGTGATGTGATGTCCATTGGTTCAGTATCCAACTCACTTAGACATTCCTCCTTGGCCTTGGTTACCAAACTCACCATATAACTGATGGTTGGGGTGGTAAGGGCCACCAATAGTTGGGCTCATAAGGCTGGTTGGGAGGGTTTGTCTAGTTTATTGACTTGCTACTCCTTTCTTGGATAATCTTAAAAACATAAAAATTAAGTTGGTAATGAATTATTTATGCTATTAATCCATCCTTTGCTTAATTGATGATGTTTAATGATTATTTGACTTTGAACATAGTTAATATTTTATCATGACTTGATGATGGATAATTATGTTGATATGCTAACCTATGTAGATGGATTGTCGGAAAAGGAATGAAAATTAAATAATAAGAAGGTGAAATTGTACATAGCTGAAAATAATTTATTTCATATGTAAAGTTATTAAAAATTAATTAGTTTTTATTTCTTTTATTAAAGTATTATGTTGCCATAACCAACACACTATTACTCTTTGATTTGATCATGTGATCTTATTAAGTTGTTATAGACTTGATTTTATTACTAACTTAGAGTAACCATTGGACTTAATCATCACAGTGTTGGTTTTTCGATTGAGGCATATAATCTTGATTAGTTAGATAAGATGGTTTTATGGATGTCATGAGTAGAGTTATTCAGGCTTATGTATTTTTTAATTGATATATAAACCTATAGACTTGTTTAATAAAGTAATGTGGTGTAATGATTTTTATGGGTGTATTTCTATGGATCACTCATTTTAGTGTTTGGACCTACTTAAGTATGTCAGCTAGGATTACAAGCAAGTTAGAATCCTAAGTTGAATGATAACTGTTAAGAATTATTGAGCATATATATGCTCAATAATTCTTAACAGTTATCATTCAACTTAGGATTCTAAGTTGAATGATAACTGTTAAGAATTATTGAGCATATATATGCTCAATAATTCTTAACAGTTATCATTCAACTTAGGATTCTAACTTGCTTGTAATCCTAGCTGACATACTTAAGTAGGTCCAAAAATGAGTGATCCATAGAAACCTATATATTGAAATCATAAATATATATATATATATATATATATATATATATATATATATATATATATATATATATATATATATATGCTCATTGATATTAATATACACTATATTTTACTCATATGGAAAGCATAAATTAAATCTCATTGCATACTTGAGTTATCCTTAGATTATTAGTTGATTTCCAATTACTAATGTTGTGTTAGTATATTTCTTTGTGTCCTTCATCATGGATCATATGTTAAATGGTATTGTGCCAATTTAAGAGTGGTATTTAGTTCTTATGAAACCTTATGGAGTTTATACATATAATATCTTAATATAGTTAGTCATAATGCTTGGGTTTTAACCTTAAATGTTAGTTGATTACCAAAGCTACAGTTATATTGGTGAATCACCTTGCTACTATCATTATGGAAAGTATGTCAATTAATTTTATGTAGTATTTAATATGGAATTTATTCCTTATGTAATCCTATAAAACTTTCATATACTCTCTATATTGAACCATCAAGACATTTCTGGTGTGGAGATTACTTAGGTAAATGAATGTTATGTATTTGGTATTTGGGCATGCTTGAAAATGCTCACTCGAATTAATAGAAAACTTGAACCTTAGTTATAATGTTAGATATCGAGTGATATCTACTTGTTTCCTTGGGATTTATATTTATGATTATGATCCATTTCATTTATATACATTAGATCTACTTCTATATTAGCATGAGTAGATGGAATTATGATTTAGTTGGTTTACAACTTGTGAATGGAATACAAAGGTTTATGTATGCTTAAACTTGTTTTGGTATATGAGAAGAAGTTTAGATGAGAAAGTTTATTCAAGTACATGAAGGAATCACTAACTTGAAAATGAAGAAATTAATACTAAAAACTACTTATAATGTGAAGTAATTGGTAACTTCCACTTGATGTTTTTCCTTTCTTACTTGATTGAATTGTAGAATATGACTATTGTTCTATCCCCCAAAGGGTTAGAATTTTCTCATTATATAAGCATGGTTATTAGTTATGATGGATAAATGTATGTATTCATGGTTACTTTTTAGTTGTTGTTATGAATAATATAATTACCAAACCATGTTGAATTTTCTTAGTATGTTGTTGGAATGTTGTTTGAATTTCTTACTTACCAAAATCCCTAGTTGTAAGAGAGTTAGATGACTTAAGAGTGAGTTATTATTAATAATTCATGATTACCTTTATGACCAAAGTTGACCAAAGTATATGTGTGGGTTGGAATGGCTAATATGCCTTCCCTAACCAAACCATTGATTGATAAAACAAACTATCTATTGGACCTTTTATGTTTGGCTGCCACTATATCATTACCTGTTAGATGACGTAGTAAGGTATGATAGTATCTTATTTCATATTTTTAGATTGTAATAACATGAATATAATCTATTATACAATTTTTATTTTTGTTTCATTCTTAAAGAGAATTAGCTTAGTCTATTTTTACTTAAGTTTATAGAAGGTTACTATATGTGTTAGAATATTAGATATTATGCCTAATTGTCATTAGGGACAATGTTATATTAGTTTCCATGTCATGGTAGTGTTGTGACCATTAATGAATTAGAATTTTAAGATTAAACTTTTTGGATGTACATACATGATTACGCTATGTTGTTACCACTTTCTCTAGCAAGTGATGTTTGGGTATGTTATGCATCCAATGTGTACTCTGATATGCATCTTCAAATTTTTTTGGGGGTTGTTTCAGTTTGCATTTTTTTTTTAATGATCCAAATGAATATATATATATATATATATATATATATATATATATATATATATATATATATATATATATATATATATATATATATATATATATATATGTATGTATGTATGTATGTATGTATGTATGTATGGCTACAAACTAGGACTAATTCTACACATTAAAAAAAAAACTAGTTTTCATTTTTTTAATGTTTCTAACTAGGGGTTGCATGGCCAACTATCCATTTTTATCATATTTTTGGATATATTTACTTATAAAATTAAAAATATATATATTCATTAAAAAATTATAAAAAAATATAGGTTACATATTAGATGATATTATCTCAAGTTTCACAAAATTGTTTTAAAAAATATTAAATGACTCTAAAAAATGAGGGGCTGCATAGCTAGCTATCTACTCCATTTTCCTTAAAAAAATGGGATTATATTCAAATTTTAAATGTTTTACCTAGTTATACTTAACCATTTTTTTTTAAAAATAATATTTTGTAAACTAGACTCAAAATGCTACAATTCATGTTCTTACACCATCCTCTAAATTTGAGTGTAGCCATCTCAAATTATCTACAAAATTTTAAATTTATAATTTTCAAGAAAAACATGTCCATGATTTCATGACCACAATTTTTTTTTAATAACACATAACAGAACAAATTACTTGAATAGTTCACTAGGAATTTAGAATGAAAACATGTAATGATATCTATAACTATGTTACAACAAACACAAAAACTGTATGAAGTTCATAACCCATCAATGACTTATTTAGGAAGTAAATTATAACCAATTAGTAATTATATAGAAGTGGGTTAATGTGGTCATACCCACTCACCTCTATCAATGTTGAATCCTTCCTAATAGAGTTATTAGTGACTTTTACCCTTACACGAGTACCTATATAGGTTATAAAACATCCAGTACTTCAAGGATATTATTAATAAAGTCCAACAAACAAAAGTAAAGCAAGTTCAAATTCAACATAAGAATCATCATACTAATCCTGATTAAGTATGATTCATCAAAATAAAAACCAAAGGACAAAGATCAAGGGGAAAGGACTATTTCTAAAAATAATGATAAGTATTTGAACAGATTTTCAAATCACTATCAACTAGCATAAGGAACTGGACATGTCAGCTACCAAGGATATGTAAGCTTCTAGGTATGTTTCAACAACCATGCTTTAATTTTGTTTAGGAACATCTTACCATTTACAGACAGGGTACAAGTTTAAGACTATCTTGCATAAGGATCAATAATGTCTTATCATAGATCTATTATTTCCCTTTTACTTAGTCTGTGGTCTTAGTTTAAGTATTCATATTAATTATTAAAGAAGTATATCTGCTAAGACTCAATTCTGATATAAACTCTTATTAAGACAATATAATTTTACGATCTCACTCTTGTCAAATAAGAATAAGAAACTATTAATAGAATATTTAATGGCCTATTTTGAACATAGATCACTTGTTCCTCAATCATAAGATTCTTACATAGGAATATCCATGTTTATTAGAAATTACAAATGGAGTACATTATTGTCAATGTAACTTAATTATAACATAAGATTAATTAAATCTTAATGTTATATAATTATAATTAATTGATTTAAGAGCTACCCATACAATCCTATATAATTACTTATTAAGTGATATGAAATAATTATCCTTAAGTATTTAAGTTTGTATTAATTCTTTAGGTAACTAATATTATATAACTTTATTCCAAAAATCATCAAGTTATTACAAATTCTCACTAGATATTGAACTTAAATCAATTAATTAATTTACCTATTCCATTATCAATAATTTATTTAACCAACTGAGAGGTTATAGTCCATACATTAATGAAGTGTCAATATTTCCATTTGTTCAACCATGTAACTAATAGGATTCAAAATATATAGTAATTATAAAGGTTTATATACATATAAATTTCAACCTCATCCAATAAAATAGATAAGAAAAGTAAACACATCTAATGAATATTGTTACCTAGCTTAATTATGCTTGTGATTATATAGAATCAAATAAGTAAATTTGACATATCTAACATTATGTATCTTTTCCTTATCTTCTAATAAATAATTAATCAAAGCATCATTGTTATTTAAGTCAAACAGTAATGAATAAATAATCACATAACTACCTATTTTATTAATCACTATAATAAAGTTTTATAAACACATTTAAAGACATGACCAAAACACTACTCAAAATTTTATAGCATTTAAATCAACATTACAACTATTTATTCCAAATTAGTAATCATGATCATATATTAAACTTATATCAATTTAGTAATGCCATGATAGTCAAATAATCCAATGACCAACTATAATCAATTTAGGAATCAATATACATGTCATGTTACATCATTTTGTATTAAATACAATTATGACAAATAATACTGAATTTAGCTATAAATTTTTTAATTCAATTTAATTAATTGAAATAAATCAAAATAAAAATAAATTAATCCAATCATTACACACTATCTAATGAAGATGATACTACCTTTCTAGTCCCAACAATCCTAACCATAAGTGGCCCTAAACTACCTCAACCATAATTTAGATATGGATTAGGGCAACAAAGAACTGATGGAGAAAGGACTATTAAAGAATTGAGCTTGACAACATACCAAAAAAAAACCAATGAAATAAAACCAAATACATACTTAAACCACCAAGATCTATTAACTTGGCACCTGATTATGAATACACATCTATTCCAAGCTTCTCAATTTATGGGCCATATTTTATTACATAATATAATATAAATAAAAAATCTATGTTGTCATAGTCATCTTCACGTACTATTTTAATATACATTCAAGTGTTAAAACTAAAAATCATAAAAATAAGATAAGAACTCATCTAATTAAAAATAAAACTTTAGATTGCATTATTAACAAAAATTAACTTCATTTAATGTGATAATACTCAAAATTTCAATCAAAACCATTTACAAAATCAGAATATTTAAATAATAAACATATTGGTCACCCTAAATAGATTAGCATAATCATGAATGATATTTATCTCAATTGTAACTTCCATAATTATTTTAATAATTTAACATGGTTTCATAACCCTAGATCATATAATCATAGCTTAAGATTCATAAAAATTCAAACAAGTAAAATAATAATAATAATAATAATAATAATAATAATAATTTATTACCAAAAACCCTATAATTATTTTTAATCCCTATGGGGACTCCTTATGGTCCTTGTCCCCCCAAAAAATCCATGGTTTTAAATAACCAACAGACCTTTCTATTCATATTTTTATTTATTATATTGTAACCCCAATTGTACATATTTAGGTTGTCTAAAACAAATAACCAAATCAAACCCTGGTTATGTTTTAAGATAGCTGAGTTGTATGTATCTTTAAACATAGATAACCAACTTAATCAAAATTAACTTGTGCCATCACAATAAACCCAATCCATCACAATAAATCAATAATCACCATAAAAAACCAATCAATCACCATGGGCCATATGGATTCTATCATAATATAAAGCCATCGACAAAACAACATATTTGTAACCAATAAACACATATTCACCATTTAGAAGGTTGTTATGGCTTCTATTAAAACTAGTCAAATCTTAGACTAAAAATTGAGTCAAACTAAACACTAATAAAATAAAAATGATTGTAATCATTTTAAAAATCATTAGTCACAGTCAACCATAATATCCAAAATGAATTTTGAATAATATGCATTCATAATTACATAAACATGTTTTATTCATAAAAATAAAACAATACATAGTCAACTTCATAATCTAAAAAAAAAACAACCATTTACCCATGACCTCACTATGGGGTTTCCACATAAAAATACAATGTTCACACCCACACACAATCATTATGAAATAAACAATAAACATTATCAACAATTTAACAAAACATTGCAAGTACTTGACTGAGCCATTAAAAAAAAAACATAAAACCAACATGATGGCCCTT
Source organism: Torreya grandis (assembly GCA_037957365.1). Lineage (NCBI taxonomy): Eukaryota > Viridiplantae > Streptophyta > Pinopsida > Cupressales > Taxaceae > Torreya > Torreya grandis. The sequence goes on from JARHVA010003052.1 coordinate 1,973,960, forward strand.
ATTGGGGTTTCACCTAAATTCAAAAATAAATATTAAGCTTTTAGATAAATCCCTAATGATTTCCATTTGAATGTGTTTTCTAAACATAAACCCAAAATTATTAAAACATTACTTGGTTAATGAAAGTCAATCACAATAGTTTTTATACACTTTTAGCCTCCAAGCACCAATATTCCATGTATATTTTCACCAAACCAGTCTAAAAACAAAAACTAACCCTAGATAACTCTCTACAATCCCTAATAGTTGTCAAGATAATTTTTTTAATTGTAGTTCTTGTTCTTAAAATTAATCATGCATAAATAATTCACATTTCCCTTGGATTCCATGCCAAAAAATTTTGTAGAGTTTTCCCAAGGTTTCTAAACCTCTAAGACTGAATGCCCAGAATGAATGCATTGAAACATAAAAACCAACCAAAGTATCTAGACCCTATTTGCATGGTAATGTGAACCAATGCCATGACCCCTAAATCATTGGCTTTAATGAAAACCAACAAAAATAATTACCATGAAGCTCATGTGTGTCAAGACACTAAAATAGGCCCCCAAAATAAGGACTTAGCCAAATGTAAATAAAAAAACAAGTATGCCAAGCAAGTTTTGTTAAAACATGTAAACCATCATGCTTAAGTCATTACAATGCATAATTTTAAGATGCTTCAATACAAGTTTGAAACCATATAAGGTTATTATTAAAACCATTAAGTCACACTTTTAAAGACATGAAAATATCAATAAACATCCAACATCAACTATGAAATGAATAAATTTTCTGAACATGGGAACTACTATTAACACGAATAGTTACATGACTAGCTAGACTATCAAAGTCGATAAGTAAAGAGTTCAATAAAAATGCACAACACTAAATTGACATAAATTATAGTCTCACAAATGATAATATCAAATAAATAGATGTTTACTCCAAGTAGAAACTAACTCAAATCAATTATTAATAAAATTAATCATAAAATGATAACATATAATGTCAAATAATAAAAAAATAATGATTAATCATTAATAACGACAATCTTGAATTTATGTGTTTCACTATATTTTTATATCATTATCTTTTTACTTTTGAAAATAATTAAAACTAAAGAAAGGGAGAAGGTGTAGATGAACCTGAATGTAGTTTCATGCTCTATGATCTAGATGATGTGAAGTACTCTTCTTTGGCTGGGGATGAATGACTTGTAATATGAATGAGACTAGAAACAAGATTGATTAATAAGATTGAAGGGTGGATTTCCTAGGATTAATAGATCCAAGAAGTACAAGACTTCCATGGAAGGCTATCAATCCACCCATTTTAACAAATTAAGTTCTAAATAATGATGATAAGAAATGCTTGAATAAAGGAATGAAAAGTAATTTAACATAATGTAATGAAATAATTTTCAAGAAAATGATTTCTTTAACAAAATAGCATTAACTTATGTGAAAGAAATGATAAAGTGATAAAGTGTGGTTTAGATTATAGTTTCTAACTCTGTGTTATGATAGGGGTTTAGAAATAATAATTTGGGTTAAGGTTGATAGGTAATTTTAACTTACTATTTTAAGAAAATACAATTACATAAAGACTAATTCTAGTCACTTGGTAATTGATGCTTGTCAAGGATAACCGATGTCGGTCACTATGTATTTTCATAGTTTTGGCTTTTGGGTAAAAATGGGTTTTGGCCTAGTTGTAAAGGGGTTTATGGGACATTTGAAATTTGGTTAATGGTCATAAAGGTAGAATGAAGAATCAGGGATATCAAACACAAAGGTTTAACACTTCAAAGGCTGGGAATGGTGAGTGGGGATTTGATATAAAAAGGGGTGTTGTAGTTGTAAAACTCCAACACAAAAGAGTGTGGGAAGATATTGAAAGAGGTGAACATAATAAACAACCAAAATTAAATATTAAACTTATAAAAATCATAGAATACTTATTTATTATGGATTTTTTGGCCTAAAGATGATTTAAAGTTGAGTGAGAGATGGTTGGAAGCTTGGAATAAAATGTGCAAAGTAATGGTACTTGAATCCTTAGTTTTAAGGTGATGAAACACTTCTTAGTCTCTAGATTGGTTCTCTAGTTCACTAGATAACTTTGGTTCACACAAGATTTTAGTTTTTGTTCCAAATGATTCAACCTCATGAGCAAAAGTCATGATCCATGTTTAAGTAATCATTGCTAGTCTTGGTCAACTGACCTCAGTTAAGGGATGATCAACATTGATCAAGTTATAAATGGTCCAACTTACCAAAAATAGTGTTTTTCACTTAATTTTGGTAGTTAAGACCATTATAAATGGTCTAAAGTTCATTTTAAGGAAGTATGGTCATGCTAGTAGAAATAGTCTAGGAGGTTTGTACTTAAATACAAGGGTAAGAAATGGTATTAAGGTAATGTGTCACTAAGTTATCCATGTGTTGGGTTAGGATGAGGTGTAAATATAATTTTATTAGATTAATTATTTAATTAATTTATCTAAGTGTGGGTAAGTAGTAAATGGGTGTTGAAAGGGGTTAAGAAATGTTCTAACCTAAGGAGGCCAAGGGGGTCGAAAAGGTGTGCTATGACATCTAGAACTATTGGTGTAGTTTTCTAGTGTCTACATTTTGCCCCTTTTTATTGTATAATTTGCATCAACAAGATACAAAATAAATACTAATGTTTTATTATAAGTTTGGATGCTCCAAATGTGGGAAGAGGTGTTTTCCCTCAAACTGGGAAGTGATGAGGTGAAATAAAGTTGGGTTTGGGTTTGGAAAGTGGGTAATTTGGTGACAAGGTAGGTTGGGTATAGGTATTGAAGTATGAATGGTTATGTATAATAAAACTAAGTGTAATGTCTTAAATTATGCATATATTAGGCTGTTATAGTTGAACAAATTGGTAAATATTATGCACTAAGAAGGACAAGTGATAAGGTAACCAGGCCACAGTGTGAGGCTTAGATGATATGGGTTATACCTATAAACTCAAGTCTCTTAGTGAAGGCATATATGTTCTTAGGGATCCAAAAAGAGGATGTGATCTTGGAAGACAAATATGGTGCAGGTGTTAGGAATGCAAGTGGTCATGATCTAATGCACCTAAAGGGTTGTACACAAAAGTAATGTACATGTATAAGGTTGTCAAACATGACAAGGTAGTCTATACAGTCAAACTGACCAAGACAAGTTGGGCACAAAAAATGTAAATGGATGACTAGAGTGACCAATTTAAAATAAATTAATTGCGAGCTTCAGAGGAGAATAAGGTGATCTCTAATTTTTTGTTGATGAGTGATACAAATTTTATGGTGGTGTTATGTAGTAAAGGGATCCCATTTTTGTGAAAGGATGTGAAGGTTGGTGTAGGTTAGGGCTAGGGATTAGGGAAAAAACCTAATATATTCAATCAACATCAATTTTCCTAAGGTGGGAATGATTGATATAAGTCATCCTAATTAGAAGTGACTAATAACGATCATTGGCCAAACCCTTAAAAATGGGACCACTGACCAAAAAGTCAATCTAGCTTGTTTGTATTTGGATTTGTGTTGGTGTGAGTTATATTATTAGTTGAGAGGTTTGTTAGATGATGTTTGAGTGTGATAGGTGATTTTTTAGAGTGTAAGTGGCATTATGAGAGTGGTTGATAGGGCATTGGGTGGGGTAGAGTGTGGGTTATAATTTGGATGAAGATACCAACCATATAGCTAGGTGGAGAACAAGCGTTAGGTAGAGGGAAAGTAATCATCAAGTAAGCATCAACCAAGAGGAGGATGCCACTATGAGTATGGTCACAAGATGAGGTAAGTGGGTTATTTGAAATTATTTTGGAATTTGAATGTCTTTAATTAGATATAGAAGGTAGTGTAGTGGGGAGGGTAATTAGAAGGTTTTGGGTAAGAGAGACGTGTTGTTGAAGAGTAATTGGTGGGTTTTGGGGGAAAACTAAGGTTTATAAGTTTTGGCCCTAAAATGATAGTGACTAATGCTAGTCAAGGGTCAATCAATATTAGTCAATAGGGAACCAGTGTCAGTCAACCAGTGACTAACATTGGTCTTAGTTTTAATGTTAAAGGGGGAAAATAATTGGTAAGTTTGAAATATTTTGAATGTTTTTAAATGGTTGTTTGATTATTTTTTAAGGTGTATAAGTGTGAAAATGGTTCTAGGAGTATGATGTTTTTTTAATTGGTTACATAGGATGTTAGGCTAAGGTACAAAGGGTGAAAGTCTTAGAATGGGTAGAGTGTGAAAGTGGAAAAGGTAGGTTGGAATACTTGAGGGTGAGTAGAAAAGGTTGATTGTAATAAAAATGAGCCTAGGGTTAGTTAAATAAGGTTTTTGGTGTGGGTGAAGATATAAAGTAGCAAAATTTAGGTAAGTGTATAGGTGGGATATGCTAACTGACTATGGTAGATCAAGTTGAATGTTTGTTGGTTTCTTGAGGTGTAAATTGAACTAAAGTAAAGAGCTAGCCTTTTAGGCTAGGACTCTATTGATGATGCAGGATCAAAAATTGAAGATACTTGAGGAGTTACAGAGAGATATGAATAATGAGGAATGCACCCATATGATGATTGTGGTCTAGGGGGTATGTGATGTTGGGTCACTTATTTTGTTAAGTATAGGATTCATGCCAACATGACATCCACATAAATGTGAAGGGATAATTTTGTAGAATGATTAACATTATGGATTTATATCACTAGTTGGAGGTTACATTACATATTGTGTGCCATCTGGTAGGTGGTTAGCTAGTTCTCAAATCTATAGGGCATCTTCTAGGATTAGTGATATGTGGTAGCTACAACACAAAATTTGTGAAGTCATGGAGTCAATGGGAATGATCACCCAAGCTCCATCTCAACATTCTATGTGCATATTACACCCTAGTAAATATGATCCTATGATCTATGTAAGGAGCTCAAACCTATTGGATTAAAGAGATAGATATCATAGTGAAGCTCTGGTTAAATGGAGTGTCTCTATATGCATGCCTCTAGAAGCCATTAGACTTAAGCTTAGTATGGATGCCATGAAGGTTCCACTGGTAAGCACCCAAGCTTGCCTATGATCCTCTAAGTTATTAAGTAGTTTGAGTGAATCAGTTAATATATTCTAAATATTATGAACTCTATTTTATTTTAAATTTAATGACAAAGTTGGTTATAGTAAAACATGATATCTGATTTATGCATCTTTTCTATTGATATTGGACTAAAAAATGATTATAATGTTTTAGTTTAATTCTAATTATGTTAATTTTCATGTAGTACTTCTATTTCACATCATTAATGGAATCCTTATAATAAATGATGACATAATCTATAATTTTCATAAAGACTAAGTATATAGTTTTTACCAAGCATTAATATCCTTATTAGAAGAATGAGCCTAGTATGAGTACTTAAAATGAAATCAACCCTTTGACCCTTCAAGTGCCTATATAACACTAGGATTATTTTAATAAAGGATTTCACCCATATGAATCTAGGATTAATCCACCAAAATTATTGTGCCTATAGGCCACTAGGCATAGTCCATGAAAGGTTAGCACCTATAGATCTATTTAAAGCCTTCTTTAAATTGAACATGTCCCATACTTGATATATTGCACCATGGCACAAATAGCCTAATGTGGGCCCTAATTATTTATTAACCACATTTTAGGTGAGTGAATAATGCTTATGTCTTATGTGGATTGATGCTAGCAAAATTGAGTGTTCAAATGTTGAGTGTTGAGGGAATATCCCATGTTTGTGCCTGGTTGAAAGAAACCAAGAAATGACTAAGATAATTATACGCCATTTTATAAAACATATTTGGTTATATTACCATGATCCATGTTGAATCTTGTTATTGTAATGGTGTGATATAATGATGTATCAACTCTCCCTCAAAAACATCAAGCACTGGTTGTAACAAGTGGAAGACAACTTTGCACAAAAGCATCCAACTTGCCAAGGATAAAAGACAAGAAGATGGGTTTAGAAAAACTTATATGATACTTTGTACAAGGTCTTTTTCTATGAGTTATTAATCATGTGTAATAGTGGTTGGTTTCATATTCAACCCACATAAGAATAATCTATGGACAGTGCCATGAGTGGATAAAGGAGCACCTAAAGAGGCTTGAGACCTTTGATGCCACTTAGACTAGAGCAGTGGATAAATGGTGGCAAGGAACACTGAATAGATACATACTTGAGTTCATAGTTTTAACATACTCATGCCCTGAAGAAGTAGAGTACTAGTTCTTGTATTGTAGACACCGAAATCGTGTCTACCCCTTGGTCCTTTCTCCCCCCCTTGGTCCCCTTCGTCCACTTAACCACTCCTAACCCATGTTTTATTAATTTGAAATAAATATCCTATTTTAAATTAATAAAATCCCTTTTCCCTCTCTCCCTTGCCACCTCACCACCCTAGGATACCCTCCTTGGATTCCCTTCATTCCCCACATGGCCATATTTAACACCTAGACTCCCATTCCAACTTCTCCCCTCATCCATTTAATCCCCTTCGACCATTTCTCCCTCGAACTAGCTGACCCGATGGTTGGAAAATGGATGAAAGGCTATTTTTAGCCTTTTTCTGGCCTTTTAGCTGTCGACATCGGTCAACTGTCAACCGATGTCGGCGATATTGCCGGTGTCAGCACCTTTCATAATAGTTTTCTCATCCGTTATCCATCTCTCCTCTTTGGCTCTCTTGGTCTCTCTCTCGCATCAAAAGACTCTGGAATCTTTACATCTGCCTGATCATCAATCTGTTCTTGGACCCTGTCACTTTGCCAACCTCTCAGCCAGACTTCTGACTCTCTCCCTTAGGTGCAACAACAGGAACTCTACCTCAACAACTCCATCAACGATAGATCCTCCACATAGGCTGCATCAACAACAAGCACAGATATCAACACCACTCCTTTAGTAGGGCAATGTAAGTTTTCTATTTGTACTTTCATTTGTCTTTTCATTATGTCTTCTAGCTATTGCTTCCAAGTGATATGAAATAGACCCAGCCATCCTCGACCAGATCACAGACCTCATCAGACCACTCTTTCTTCCCTGTTGCTCCTGGCTTTTGTCTGGGCACTCTTTCAGACCATCCTTTCTGCCTGCAAAGACTCAGACTCTTAGACTCAGACCCCCAAACCATTCAACCAGGCCCAAACTCTGTCTCAAACCCATCCACAGTCCAGAAACTTGCCCAAACTTCTACTATAAGCCACTTCCCCGATCGACGCCGGTCATTACCCCAACTGACGTCGACAGACTAACCGACATCGGCAGACCTCGACAATCGATGCCAGTAGGATCACCGACGCTGATGACTGTGACCAAGCTGACAACATCTTTTAGGTAAGCTTTTGCTTCCATTTTCCTTTTTAGTCTTTTATCATTTTAGTCTATTTTATCATTCTGCTATTTATCAGACTTTACTTTTATCAAACAGTGGGTTGACCTCCCTTAAGGAAGTTTTCATACTTCTGGGAACATGCTTTTGCTTGGCAACCCACCATCTCTTTATCTAACGCCTTTTCATCTTAGTCTCTTTCTTTTACAGGTGTCATTCCTCCATAGCCAAAGAGGAGTTCTCACAGGGTCTAGATAACGGTGCACAGACTATATCCAGGTACATACAAGCCTTGACCATTCCTTTTAGTTTCTCATTTTCTCTCTTTGAATGTGAAATCAAAATTGCATAGAAACATTCTGGCACGCCCGGTGGGATACTTAGGGCCTTCCTTGAGTTCCTTTTCTTCTTTGTTCATTTAGGTGGATTAGGCTTCTTCCTCTTCACCTCTTTCTTCTATCTTCCAAACGACATCATAAGCAGGAATAAAAAGAACTTTTCTTTTCTTTTCTTGCACTTCTAGACTAATCAAAAATCACATTCTTCAACCTTTTCTCAACTTGTTTTCATTCCAACTTCACATTTTGACTTGGGGCTTAAAACACTTTGCATTCATTTCTGCTTGCTTGCATTTCTTAGTCCACACTTAGTAATTAATAACCACATATTGAATTAATCTAGTCCACTTTATGTTACACAACCGAACCACGTGCACAAATCAAACATCAAACAACACCTGAGACAAGGCCCGACTAGGATTTCATCCCCCAGTAGATACCTTACCCCTACCTGGCAATCCCACTTGGATTTCACCACCAAGGGGAAAGCCCACTCCATTTTCTGGTGGAGGATAATCTCTAGGCAAGGTATATTTTGGCTAAGCGAGACCAGCTTATCACTGGGCTCGTGAAGTGAGGGGAGCTTGCTCCTTAGCACCAGGCCACGTACCGAACCTAATACAGACTTCTTGAGTGTCTAAACATACCTAAAACCATCCATAGACTACCTTTTCTAGGACCCTTCTAATAGCCAACCTCCCCAAACATCATTTTAAGGCATAAGCCACAAGATTCTAAAAGTTGATTCTTAGGATTTAGCACTTAGTGTCTGCCTGTCTCCATTTATTTCTCTATTCTTATCTACTTGTTTGAGTTAGTGAGGATGCTCTTCTTCCTTTTTTTCAAGAATCTTCAAATTTACTGAGTTTTTGGAAAACCACAGTCACCAGCATCAGCTTTACCACTGACGTCGGCCACCTTTCCTCACCGACATTGGTTATCTGACCGACGTCGGCCATCTGATATCACCGACATCGGTTTTACAACCAACGTCGGTCACTGTCACAATCTTTTTTTAAAATAGTAGCCTAAAACCTAACCCTTTTTCTGTCAAAACCATATTTTGAGTTTCTAAAACTGAGAAAACACAGTTTTTGAAACCTGCCACCCCTCCTTGCCTTGAATGGTTTTGATGCGCAGTCAAACCAAGGCTCTTCTTGACCATGCTAGACATCAACCGCTTCCGCCCTCCCCATCCATAACCAGTCCTATAATGGAGTTCCACTCGAAGACTGAAAGAACTCCTACTCGCCCAACCCCACCCCAGACTCCTATTGTCCTAGAAGGGGACCAAGATTTTGCACGATTCTTGGACCTCAATGTCAAAGCCCTCCAAAACTATCTCACAAGAAACCAAATGTGGGACCTTTCAGGTGCAGCGGCAATGACATCGACATCATCCGCTACCCAACCCATCATGACTCAGCCTATTGTCTCGACCAGTCACTCGACCATGGCCAATACACAAAGTTTGGCCTCCTCATCTACTTTTGAATCTACCTCCATTAGGGTGTCATTACCCCCTCAACTTCACACATTTCAATTGAGTTCTACACCATACCAGAACTTAGTTATCTCGACCTCACCCACTCTTGCACCTATACACGTGGGAGTGACAACCCATCCTTTTATTAGTGCTGCCACTCAACCACCTATGGCGGTATCTAGTCAACTTGTGTCCTCCACACAAGCCCCTTTGACCATGACATCTATCCCTATGACGTACTATCCATATGTTGTGCCTACACAAGCACAACCAAGTACATCATACGCCTCTTTGACCACCTTCTAGGTACCCTACAACCTAGGGGGTGCCCCAACTGTCAATCTGTCAGCAGAAGTCATCAAAATGCTGATGGATAAGATGTCCAGTCTCAAGACCTCTATCTCTGGTTCAAGCAATGCTCTGTCATATGAGCAAATGTGCAACGAACCCATCCATCCTTCCGTCCCTATCCGACCATACCCCAACAAGTGGGAACTCCCTAAATTTACTTGCTTTTAGAGTAAGGAGGACCCACAACAGCACTTACGGGCATTCAGACATGCCTGTTACCTTATTGCCCATGACGATGCATTACTTTTACGCATGTTCCCTATGTCTCTTTCTGGCCCCGCCCTTGACTGGTATATTTATCTTACCAGACATTCTATCTTTTCATTCACCCAACTCACCCAATTATTTCTCAACCATTTCTCTATCAACATCACCAAACAAGTCTCAATCATAGACCTCTACTCCATCAGGCAATTTGATGACGAATCCATAGTCAATTTTGTCACCCGTTGGAGAGGCCTGATTAACCATCTCTCTTTCTCTTTACCTCAATCTGAGCTCATCGAGCTCTTTTCTCAAGCATGCGCTAGCCACATCTCTTCTACCTTGCGGATCCAGACATTCTGCTCTTTCGACGAAGCTTTCACCATGGCAAGAAAGCTTGAACTCTATGCCATCGATGAAAATAAGGTCAAATTGCGTAATAGCAACGCAAAGTCTAATGACCATTCTTCATCCAAACCTTATTTTTCCCACTCCCAGTCCAAGAGGTCGACAAACACTATCATATTTAGACCATCATCTTCAACAATAACCAACCAACCATCATCTTCAACATCAGACTACATCAATAAACATTTTCAACGTCGATCTATACAATGTCAATTCACTCCAATTGGAGAATCGTATGCCTTTGTCTTGGATAAACTCATCAAGCAGGGGGTCCTCAATCTCCCTTCAATCCAACCACATCAATTTGACCCCTCAACACCTATCCCTGCATGGTATAGAGAGAACCACTTTTGCAACTATCACCATGTCAAAGGCCATGACACAGACCACTGCCAAACCTTCAAAAACATCGTCCAAGACATGCTAGACAAGGGTGATCTTATCCTAGATAACCTAAACTCTCTGGCCAACCAAAACCTTGACATCTTCAAACAACCCTTTCCTAATCACCTGCCTACTCAAAACAATGTCCAGACCATGACCAATGATCCTCAAGACCATGATATACACACTATCGACACTATCTTTTCTCTTATCCCTGACCAACCTCCTTCACAGGAGGAAGACCCTTCTTCCCCTATTCCTCCTCTACAGGATGAAGAACTTTCTTCTCCTATTAATCCTCCATTGACCTCACTCATATTGGAGAATGCTTTGATGGCAACCACACCGACTGCCTCATCCTTGTCCTTTTTGTCATCAATGGGGGATCATACATTCCCCACGCCTAGACCACACATCGAGACCATAACCATTCCTATGCTCTATCTGACTATAGAGCCTCACTCTCCTATTTCTTCTCCATCAAGAGAAGAACCAGTCTCTTTGCCCATTTTGATCAAGGATGACCCAGTCACAGTTTCCTCTTGCCCTTCACCTAAGATTGCTACATCTCACTCGCCTCCATCCACATCCGAATCCAAACCCATATCTAACCTCGCCTTTCATAATAGTGGCCCTCACCCCAAACCAACGAAGGCCATTAAACCACACTGGAGGACTCCTCCCCCACCTTCATCATTACCTTCAATTTTGGGCCCACATCCATCCACTTTAACAGGGGTGCTTCCTACTCCCATACCTCACAAAGGCAAGTCACCTCCATTACTCTCTCAACCCATCAGACATATATCTCCTCCAAAACATCGACCAATGCATCTTACGCCTCCTAAACCAAAGTCACCAACCCTCATTGCAACAAAACATCCAGACCCGTTAGCAGGTTCTTATGCCTTGCTGTTATGGCAATTGTTGCAGTCCTCTTGTATCAGTCTCCCACCACTTAAGCCATATCAATCCCTCAGACCAAAACCACCCTGGTTCAATGACACTCAAATTTGTGCATATCATTACATGCCTGGGCATGACACTGAGCATTTTTGTGCCCTCAAGGTTGTCATTCGTCAATGTCTAGGGAATGACACCCTTCTTCTCGACCACATCGTCAGCAAACCTTCAACACCACCCCACTCATCAACTCTCGGGTCAAGACCATCTTGGTTTGACAACTCTAAATTCTGTCATTATCACCACACTCTGGGACATGACACTGAGTGTTGTTGTGCTCTTAAAGTTGTCATTCATCAACAATGGAGAAAGGATTCCCTTCTCATCAAGGATCCTCTTGACCACCCCTTCGACAAATCATCAACACCAACCCATGCTTCTCAAACCTTGTCACCTAAATTAGGATCTATGCACCTGATCATGGTCCCTTTGCCGCCTTTAACCCCCTTATTCAACATCAACACAGTCAATCTGGCCACCAAACCTCAATCAACCTTGACCAATCTATCAAACATTCTCCCTAGCCACTGGGGGAATTCAAATTTCATCCAAACCCCGACCAACCTTTCAACCCAGTCTCGACCACATATCAATCACTCTTTTAATCCTACACAGTCAACCTTACCTCAACCAAACATTCAACTCGACCTCAACCAGACCGTCGACTCGCTCTCAACCAAACATTTAGTCCATCTTTGACCAAACGTTCAAACCAACCAAAATCAAACCTTGATCAAATATCAACCAACTTCCTCAGCATTGACCTCAAACTTTGACCAAACATTGACCAAACTCCTTCAACATCAATCAACATGTGACCAATTTGGAACGAAGCAATTGGGGCAAGTTTGCTCCCAATTGACTCGGGCCTTACATCGTAACACAATCATGGGTCAGGACTTTGTCAGAACCTGAGCCCCTTTATGTCTTGCCTCTTTGACCAGTCCACTGTTAGTCAAGTAATTATTCATTTGATGTTTAACTTGAGCTCAATCCCTTGAGCACTCCCTGTCATTGTCATTCATATCTCCTTCAACCCTCAATCCTAACCCTTTTGTCAAGCATGAATGCTTTGTCCTAATAAAATGGAAACCCTCTAAACCTCTATAGTCAAGTCCATGACCAAAAGTCCAGTCAACAAATCAATCAAATATATATAAAAATGGGATGCATATTCCAAGGTCATAAAACTATAAATGTAGACTGCTCCCTCGAAGGATAGCTGCATCATCATTGCTGTATTTACTAGACTACTCCCTTGAAGGACAGTTAGGCCAAAGTCATATCAAAAACATAAAAAGTAGAATATAGACCACTCCCTCGAAGGATGGCTATGCATAAATTTTGCTACATACACAACACTATCTCTGAAGCTTCCCACATCAATCAGCTTCATGACCTGACCACAAATCAAGACAATATCCCATCGTAGGCTTCTCACATCGATAAGTCTGCCTTCAAAAAAAAAATTGATTGACAACCTTTAGAGTCATGGGCTTGTCTATAGTCGTTCTCGGGGCCACCTATAAAAGGGGCAAAGTTGTTCCTGCCAAAAAGGGTTCCCCCTTCCATCTCATTATCAATCCTATCACCCCTGCATACTCAAGGGATTTCAAGCTCACTTAACATCAAGTGATTCGCTTACTTCTCTAGCACAACCACTGGTCAACGACGCAACGCATGAACGGGTCTTTTGTTTCTAAACAAGTCCTACCTATGCCATCATTCTGGTCCTTGTCAATGAAAGAGCAATATGCTTTTCACTTCTTCTGCACTTTGGTCACATTCACCTTCATCACTTGTCAAACCTAATCAACTCAACTCAACTCTCTTTTTCAGGCCACTCCCATAGCCTATTCACACTAGTTTCTATGGACACCAATATAAATGGAAACTATCGACCAAACGCAATTTATGTTAAGCATAAACCAATACTTGCTGAAGCATGAATGGACCTCAATTCATTTTTAGCATACATCCATCATGACTATGGAACATTGCTAGGGATGAAAGACCCCTCAACCAATGTTGCAGAATACACCATTTGGAAAAGGCTGTAACATCTTTTTTTTTTTTTTCTCCTCATCATTTCGACCACTTTGACCATGCCAATCATCAACCAATCTTCTCAACTAGTTTGAACTACATTGGTCTGAGGCCCTAAGAATGGGGCTATGTAGGCATCACTCAGATGATACGACATCATTTGGGGTTAGCTCAACCATCCTTGTTTGTTTGTTTCTCTGATGGACAAACCTTCTTTCCTCTTTTTGACTATGACCTTGCCCTCGACCAAGACCAATTCCATCTCTTTGACCCTTCCTCCCTTCTAGGGAGAACTACATTGGCCTGAGGCCCTAACCACAGGGGCTATGTAGGCAGCACTTAGATCACATAACGTCTTCTGAGGTTAGCTCGGCCACATCCTTTCGTCCATCCATCCACCTCATCCAATGACCATTGGAGATCATGACTATCTCCTCTGACCCTGACCACTTCCAAGATGAACGTTTGCCTTGGTTGTTTTTGCATGTATGCTACCTCATGACTGGTTAGCAAAATCATGCACAGACTATTTTTGACCCTCACAAGTATAGGATCACAAGCCGGTTGATCTACACTACTTATGACATTTTTGTGTTTTTGGGAGCACTTCCTGAGCTTGGGATACTTGGAACATGATGACCCATTGGAGCTTCAGCTTTGATTGAATAACCTGATCAACAGATGACTAAATGCTGGGGCCCAGTTATTTCAATTTTGGCACTCCTTGACCCTTGACCTGCGACACTTTGACCTGACCATCTCGTGAAGTGGTATACATGCAATCATGACTTTTGCAGCGTTCACCCTCACCCTCACCCATCTTCATCCACTCTTTGTCAAATCAACACCTGATTTTAGGTTCCTTTCCCTTGACTCTTGCTTTAAGGGGGAATACCTCATCCATAATCAGGGCAACCCAACCCTCACCTATTTTTATCTTGCAGTTCACTTGAACAACCGACAAGATGAAATCAACCTTATCCCATACCTAGGGCAATCACTCCTATTTTTGTCTTGCAGTTCACCCAAAACAACCAACAAGACAAAAAGGGGCAAATGTAGACACCGAAATCGTGTCTACCCCTTGGTCCTTTCTCCCCTCCTTGGTCCCCTTCGTCCACTTAACCACTCCTAACCCATGTTTTATTAATTTGAAATAAATATCCTATTTTAAATTAATAAAATCCCTTTTCCCTCTCTCCCTTGCCACCTCACCACCCTAGGATACCCTCCTTGGATTCCCTTCATTCCCCACAAGGCCATATTTAACACCTAGACTCCCATTCCAACTTCTCCCCTCGTCCATTTAATCCCCTTTGACTGTTTCTCCCTCAGACTAGCTGACCCGGTGGTTGGAAAATGGATGAAAGGCTATTTTTAGCCTTTCTCCAGCCTTTTAGCTGCCGACGTTGGTCAACTATCGACCGACGTTAGTGATATTGCCGACATCGGCACCTTTCATAATGATTTTCTCATCCGTTATCCGTCTCTCCTCTTCATCTCTCTTGGTCTCTCTCTCACATCACAAGACTCTAGAATCTTTACATCTGCCTGATCATCAATCTGTTCTTGGACCCTGTCACTCTGCCAACCTCTCAGCCAGACTTCTGATTCTCTCCCTCAGGTGTAAGAATAGGAACTCTACCTCAACAACTCCATCAATGACAGGTCCTCCACACAGGCTGCATCAACAACAAGCACAAATATCAACACGACTCCTTCAGTAGGGCACAGGTAAGTTTTCTGTTTGTACTTTCATTTGTCTTTTCATTATGTCTTCTAGCTATTGCTTCCAAGTGATATGAAATAGACCCAGCCATCCTCGACCAGATCACAGACCTCATCAGACCACTCTTTCTTCCCTGTTGCTCCTGGCTTCTATCTGGGCACTCTTTCAGACCATCCTTTCTGCCTACAAAGACTCAGACTCTCAGACTCAGACCCCCAAACCATTCAACTAGGCCCAAACTCTGTCTCAAACCTATCCACAAACCTGTCCACAGTCCAAAAACTTGCCCAGACTTTGACTATAGGCCACTGCCCTGACCGACACTGGTCATTACCCCAACTGACGTTGGTAGACTAACTGACATCGGCAGACCTTGACAACCGACGCCGGTAGGACCACCGACGCTGGCGACTATGACCAAGTCGACAGCATCTTTCAGGTAAGCTTTTGCTTCCATTTTCCTTTTCAGTCTTTTATCATTTCAGTCTATTTTATCATTCTGCTATTTATCAGACTTTACTTTTATCAAATAGTGGGTTGACCTCCCTTAAGGAAGTTTTCATACTTCTGGGAATAGGCTTTTGCTTGGCAACCCGCCATCTCTTTATCTAACGCCTTTTCATCTTAGTCTCTTTCTTTTAAAGGTGTCATTCCTCCACAGCCAAAGAGGAGTTCTCACAGGGTCTGGATAACGGTGCACAGACTATATCCAGGTACATACAAGCCTTGACCATTCCTTTTAGTTTCTCATTTTCTCTCTTTGAATGTGAAAGTGAAATTGCATAGAAACATGTATGACCCTAGAGACATGTTCATGAAAGAATTCAACACAGAGCTCAAAAAGCTAATGGTGGATTGCGGTTTTGAAACTTTGGGGATGGAAGGATAAAGTCATTTTGTGTATAAGTAGTGTAAATGGGGATGTGTAAGTGAGGCTTAGTGGATGGGGATGAGAAAATCAACACCCAAGATCTCATAAGATAGACCTATGATAAGAGATATTGCAAATTGATGGAAGATCTAAAACTTGGAAGTGCTGAGAGAAGATGTAATGAGTGGAAAGGGCATGGGTAAGAATATATTGAAATATAGTAGTGCGAGGATGATAAATATAATGAAGTGATGGATTGAGATCAATAATTGATAGGTGTAGAATTCACTAGGTTCCTATAGGATTTGGTGAATGAAGATATGCTTGACACGCCTACTCCCTTTGAATTTTTGGTGTTGGATCATGTGTTGGATCCCCACTTGAAAAGAGTACATAGGTAATAATTGACTCTATTGATGACATAAATCTTAGATTTTTTGTAGACTTGGAGTGTAACTTTATGATTGAATATATTATTCCATACAAGGAGGTGAGTGTAACTACCTCTAGACCATTGGGTTCTAACTCACCATAATAACACTTGAGTGCAAGCATACCAACTCAGTCAATGTTAGTAATGCAAAGTAGGAAACAACACATAAGAAGTGGTATGATTCCAAAAGTAATTATTACAATGCCATCGACATCAACTGCACTTGTATTAATGATAGGATTAATACCTAACCCAATGGATGGAGGTGATGGAGGCCCACCACTAAGATAGACACCTGGGGACAAGTTCCTCAAATACTAAATACCACCCATAAAAAATATACTATGAAATGGTAATGCACTTGCCAAATTATCATGACATAGAGAATGATAAATAACATGTGATGAAGTGTGAACTATAGTGGCATGCATAGGGCATAACTAAGATAGAGCACAAGGCTACTAAGTTTGAAACCACTCTACTCAATCACACCCACACCTAGTATAGGATATTTGACCCTAACTAGGACATGGTTGACTATGATACCCTAAAGGATACATTATTGAAAGAATTTGACATTATGAAGTTTTATAAAATCATTAACATGGTAAAAGAGATTACCCAAGGACTCTCATAAAGTGTGCACCTATACAATGTAAGATTCAAAAATCTCCTATCAAATCTCCCATATGATATTCACCATTCCCAACATGTGTAGTGGTTCATTGGAGGGTTTCTCATGCCATTCCAAAGAGTGATTTACATGAAGACATTTACAAACCCTCAAGAAGTGCTTGAATTTGCACTCAGAGCTGAGGTAGTCAAATGTGTACATGCCAGGATCAACCAATTTATGGAGGTGAAAATTGCATCTATGGCCTCCCAGCTCCAAAATTTTACCTCTAGCTCATCGCATGATGCTCAAAGTGGACTATGGTGCACTAATTATGAAGTAGAAGGACATAATAGGACTAAACTCCCACAAAATAATATGTGCACTTTACTTCTAAGATATAAAGTCTATTAAGAGGCACATGATGTTCATAACTTCCCTTTATTGTAATGTACCAATCAAGTTAACAAAACCATCTATTTTTGATTGTGTGATGCTTATACCCATACCACTACTAATTTCTAGTTGATTTATTAAATGCATGAGAACATGAAAAGAGGTACACGATAAGACACCATAGCATTTAGAGGGTAGGCTAACTAAGGAAATAAAGGTTATGATCAACATAATACAAACTTTTCAATGTAAAGAGGTACTGAAGGGTGAAGTGGAAGACATAGTGGTGTAAGGTTCCCATTATTCTCATGTTATAAGTGTGGCTCAAAATAACATTATCAACATGACTTCCCTATACATCCCACGTGTGGGTATTTTCAAGGGTCCCATAAGGTCTAAAAATTCCCTAACTTATACAAAAATTTAACCCAAGTTAGACTTGGCATAGACAAGGGTATAATAATGACTAGGTGGGAGTTGAAAATGGAAAAATGGACCCCAAAGGCATAACCTATACATACTAAGGTAGTCAAGGTATAAGAAACTATGTGAAGTGGATTCACCACTTAGCCACCAATTGTGTCAGTGCATGAGTTATGCCTAAAATATGGAGATAAGGGTCATATTGAGTGCATAACATGGCCTAAACCAAAAATTGTTCTTTACCCAGACCTAACATGCTAAAAATATGTATTACCATGGTCATGGGTGTCATCCAAAACCTGCAATGGGAGTTCTAGTTAGCATGAGACCTAGAAGCATGGGCTATCACCTCTCATAAGAAATAGGATAGCCAAGAAACTAAGATATAATAATTAACTAAAATCTTATGCCTCCTATAAATATAGGGAATAATTCCCCTATTAAATGACTTACTCTTAGAACATTCAGGTCAAACTCAAGTTGAGGTCATTATGCCATGCATAGAGAGGTTAAAAGAAGTTTGGCATACAAAAAATATAGAGTATGACCAAGAACTCTTGATATATGGTCTATTTTTGAGGTCCATATAGATAAAGGCACTGAGGTCAACATATTAACCAAGAATGCTTGGGATAAAATGGGTAGGCTATCCTTGATGCCTTCCCCTCATGTACTCTTCATGGCTAATAAGACTCGAATGCAACTGATAAAAATTATAAAAAGTCTAGTTATACATATCATAGGTACCAAATTCCACATTGAATTTGAAGTAATCAAGTTATCAAAGCATGACAACTACCTGATGCTTTTAGGAAGGCCATGGTGTTATGTAAATAATGAAAATATGTACTTCAAAAGGTGTGACATGGAATTTTAGAATGTAAAAGAGAGGGTAGTTATACCCCTCTCAAATGAACAAGGACCCCTATGTCAAGAGTGTAGACATTGAGTATGAGATAAACCACATCTATAATATCATGGTGCAAAGCACTAAGACTCTAGACCCTAATGAACAAGGAGTTCTCTCTTGGGAAGATGAACAATCAGCCTTAAATACCACTAATGTTGCTTATGACCAATGGGTCAAGGAAGCATATGAGACCACTAGTCAAAGGTGTAACTTGGTACACATGAAGGTACCAAAACTAGTAAAGATAGGTTGGGCCTATAATGATTATGCTTCTAAAAGGTGAGTCCTTACACCAAGAATAAGGTAAAAAGAGTGTTTCACCTTAGTAAGGGAAAATGTGCAACACTCCCAAAATATGAAGGGAGTAATCTAGTATAATAATATGTCCATGAATTTTAATCATGGATCCTAAAAAAGGTAGATAAAATGGGTGCACTAGTGTATAATTTAAATAGCACTATTTGTCATTGGTAAGTAGTGAAAAAATCCTAGCCTACCAACTTAGTGAGATGTGAAAATATCCATTTGCACTAGATTAGGAAAGAGTAATGAGGACCTGGACATCTCAATCTACTTTGGTGACTCTGACCTTATAGTGCATATATGACTTTGTGAAGAAACATGGACTATCTACAACAAAAATGCCCCAAGGATTATGTAGGTGCATGCCTTTTATAGGACCTTAAATTATTAGGTGTGGTCATAGTATGTTATCAATGAGATTTATTGTGAGATAATGAATTGGGATGCACTTAAGGATTAGTTTGTTCACACCTTCTCCCTTTATTCTCAAAACCTTGAATTGATTAAGCCACTATAGGTAATTCAGAGGTCAATGTTTGAGGACATTGAAATATTGGAGGAGCACCTAAAAGACATGTTTAGTTAAAAATGGTTAGCATTATTAATATTATTTGAAGATTAAACCCTCAATAGTGACTCTAGTGGTGAAGATGATGAAATATGGAATACACACAATTGGAATAATTTGATAGGCAAAAGGAAGTTAATGCATCAAGTTAAGTATAGAACCCTAGAATAGGAAGACCCTACCCATCTTCAGATAGAAATAACTAAGGGAAATAGATAGGTGGAGTATTCACACCAAGAGAAGAATGAACCCTACCATGCACCATTCAAAACTATAAAGGTAGATATTAGCTCAGATGGGGAACTAAAGATTACTACTCTAGGTGCCTATTGGTCTGACACAGAGCTAGCACATATTGTGGATCTCCTGAAGGAATTCCAAGACTTGTTCCCTTGGAATTATAGATACATGAAAGGCACACACCCATCCCTTGAAAAGATGAACATCAAATTAGTTAATGATGTAAGACTAGTCAAGAAGTGACTTTACAGGATGAACCCCACACTTAAAATGGAGATTGATGATATGCTAACCATAAGCATCATTTACCCTATACATGAATCTAAATGGGTTATCCCCATAGTCATCAACATCAAAAAATATGGGTTAATCTGAATTTATGTCAACTATAGATTATTGAATGTCACTTGCATAACCAACCCATTTCCATCATCATTCATCAATGAAGTCTTAGATGGCATCATAGGTTGTGAGATATATACCTTTACTAATGGGTTCTTAGAATACCATCAAGTCCAAATTGAAGAGATCAATCCCAAAACCAAATTTAAGATAGAATGGGTTTTTTTTGCATACAACATGATGACCTTTAGACTTAGTAATGTGACAATCATATTCTCCTGAGTGGTGTTCACCACTCTAAAATAATTCATTCAAAAGTTCCTTTAAGTATACTTAGATGTATAGATTATTTATGGGTTAGTTAAGGATCACTATGACAAACTGCACCTTGTGTTTGAATGGTGTAGGTAGTTGAAAATTTATTTGAACCTAAAGAAGTGTGTTTTCACAATACCATTTGGCACTTTGCTCAAGCACATCATCTACAAGGATGGTATACTTGTTGATATAAAAAATATTGTCATCATGCTTTAGTTTCAGACCCTATCAACACAAAAAGATATTTATGCCTTTATTAGACATTATAGGTATTATAGGAAGTTCATAAGAAACTATGCCAATATTATAGTGTTGTTATAAGAGGTCTTGTGAAAGGATGGCCCATTATATTAGGGCATAAAACAATAAGATGCATTTGAGACCTTGAAGCTCAAACTAGAAAGCATGGTGATATTACAATTTCTCAATTAGAAAAATTCCTTCCATGTCCATATCGATGCATCTGCTACTATAATTGGTACCATCTTGGTGCAACTAGGCAAAGGCAAAATGGATCATCCCATTTATTTTACAAAAAAAAAACTAACCAAGGCAGAGTAAAACTACACCACAACTAAGTGTGATGTGTTTTCCATGGTCTACACCCTATATAAGTTTCATCAATATTTTTTGGCAACCCTTTTCATCTTCTTCACTAATCATGAGGCACTTAAGTACCTAGTGAATAATCCCATTATGCATGGGTGAATTTATCAATGGATTTTTTTAATTCAATAGTTCTAATTCTCTATTGTAGGGAAGCTTGGAAAACAAAACTTGTGCTCAGACCATCTATCTCACATCAACTCTAGTGGTGTGGAAGTGCCTATTGAATATGATATGCTTGATGTGCAAATTTATAGAGTATAGTGCATCCCCAAAAACTTGAAAGAGATCACCACATTTATGACATTTGGATCTGTGCCCCAGACCATGACAACTAAGGAAAAGAAGCAGCTCGCAGTTTGGGCTTCCCCTTTTAACTCATTGGCAAGGAACTATACAAATTGAGCCATGATGAATTCATGCACTAATGTATCCTAGAACATTAATAAGACTTAATCTTATATGAGGTGCATAAGGGTATTTATAAAGGCCATTATACTGGAGATGTTATGGTGTACAAGGTACTACATTCATGCTTATGATGACCAATTCTATTCTAAGATGTAAAAGAATGCACCAAATCATGTGACATCTACCAGTGCACACAAAAACCAAACCACTAGGATGAGATACCTCTCATCCCCATCCTTGCCTAGGTTCCATTTAAAAAATGGGCCATTGACTTTTTTGGGCCTATTACTTCCACTACAAGGTGCATAGGTACATGATACATTCTAGCATCCATAGATTACTTCACCAAGTGCCCTAAAATAACACCAACCAAATATTTTACAACCACTACCATAAAAAGGTTTATTTGGGAGAATATCATCAATCACTATGGATGACAACTTAGCTTGACTAATGACCATAGTGTGTACTTCATCAATGAAACCATTTATATCTTGTCAACTAAATATATGATGCTGCACTATAAAATAACACCTTGTCATCCCCAAGAAAATGGCACCACTAAGGTGTTTAATAAGGTATTGGGAACATACCCCATAAAGATATACAATATTGGTTGTAAATATTATGATGACTATGTATCAACAATATTATGGGCCAATCATACTACATATAATCACCTAAATAATGCTACACCATTTCAATTGATGTTTGGCATAGAGGCTATTTTACCTATGGAATTTCTAGTTCCCTCATTGTGAATCATGTGTATTGATCAATTAGATGACCAAGATTCTTAGATCACATGCTTGAAATACTTTGAGCAATTGGATGAGACACATGCCAAAGAAAAATGGATCTAAAAAATAACAAATGCTTGCTAGAAGCTATGGCATGATAAACACATCAAGCGTAAGGTTTTTACCAAAGGTGTGCTAGTACCTCAAGCACATAGGCACCCAAGAAAGCTATAGATTAGGTGGATGGGACCTTATGTCATCCATAATATATTGGAGATTGGCACATATAAGCTACACACATTGATGGGTGAAATGTTCCCTAGGCATTTCAATGGAAATATATTGAAGACTTATAGTTAGTAAGATGGTTCTTATACCATTATACATTGACTTCTTAGTCACAATTTGATTATTTTGATTTCACCATAATAAAATTTAAAGCAATACAAACCTTTCCTTGTGTTATTTCTTTTTTTTTGAGTGAATAAGTGTGACACTTTTAGGCTCATAAGCGAACTCTTTTGGCACTTATGCAAATCTAGTCAAGTGAGTTGAGCATAGATGCTCTCTAAGAGCCCGAGGCCAGACACCTAAATTTTTGGGTGCATGAAGTTTTTTAGGTTTAGTAAGATATGAGTAAAATTTGACAAAAGGAGGAACACAAGATGCTCATGTGCAAGAAATTGAGGATAAATAATGAAGTGCTTGAGGACCAACACAAAGATTTATATGGGGTAGGGAAGACCAAAACAAGAGACATGAAAGAATAGATAAATTGACAAAGAATTAGAGTTGTGCTTGTAGTTAAGCATAAAATTAAGAAGATATGGGACTGAGGAGGTTGAATCATGTGTATTTGAAGCATTTCTCCTAGGTTTCCATAATAAGGATGAAGGTCGAGCCAAGGTGAATAAATCACAAGAGAAAGATCATCAAAATAGCTAGTGCCCACCTAATGGTCAGTGGGAAGTGATTGTTTGAATCACCTATCACTTCACTAAATAAACTATTATAAGAATGAATAATATGATGGTATAATCATAAACATCCATAATAAATTCAAATTTAGCATTAGAATTTAGTATATTTCATGGGTTTAGCAAATTTTAATAAATCCACACACTGCCAAGCCATTAATTACCAACCACTAATGAGGTAACTAAAAATAGAGTATACAAGGGTGAACAAATTTTTTTAATAGGTTATAAACCTTATGATAATATAAAATAGAACACAGAGCCAAACAGAGCAAAAGCCACTCTAAGCTGAAGCCACTCTAAGACTAGAAATTGCTATTAGTGAAAACTAGAACATCCACATCCCCCAAGCGAGAATGGTTGAATCACAACAAGATTGCATTCCATTTGGAATTGAATAAGATAAAAGTGGAGATGAATTGAGAGAGAGATAGGCTAGTATACATTTTTTATAATGTTAAGGTTTCCATTAATGGTGTAGGAAGATTAAGGGTTGAAGATACAATTGTAGTTCTAGTGACTATGAATAAGTACCAAGCATGATAATGGGCTTCAAAAGGATCAACCAATTGTGCTTTATTAGTAGCCAATTTAGAATGGGTAATAAAATGTCAATTAAATGTCCACCACAGGAATAACAGGATGTGAAGAAAGTGTTGTGCATGAAAAAAGTGACCACTATGAATTGGGAGGTATAGATGGTATAAGGTGTAAAAATCATAATAATAGACCCAAAATCAAGTGTAAATCTTGATTATAGAGAGATGTAGTTCCTTCCATAGGTCATGGTGGGGGAGAAATGGGTATCATTTGTGTACATGTGAAAATTTAAGGATTATAACCACCAGATGGGGAATAGTGTACAATAACTAAACTACGACTGAATTGTTGACATAGGGGAGAAGATGATGGTGGGTGTTGCACTCTTTGATGTATCCATCTGAGACAAATTGGTGACCACCAATACAACCCAACTATTTAATCTACCAATCTTTGGCAAACTAAAGGAATTGGTGCAATTCCTCCTCTCACATGTACATGGTGACCATTTCTACTTTGTAGAATGGTGCATGAGGATCTTATCACCCCTCATTAGTAAGATCATGTGGCTACTCGATGTAGGGGAAAAAATTCATCAAATGATGGAGGATGAAGTGAAGGTTGAGAGGGTCATGAAGCTCCTAGGTTACTACAAGCTAGGGTTTGCATTCCCTATCAAGTATATCTAGGACCCTAACATGAGGGTGGTGGTACATTGGGTCAGTTATAAGCTATACCCTGGTGGATAGTGGTCTAACATCATTAAATCCTTATTATGTATCAACCATCACATGGTGTAAGGGGTGAAGTTCAACATATCCAAATTCATTACTGAGGTGATTTGTAAGAATTCACAAGAGTACCACTAATCACATAAAAGATTTAGGTGGGAGTATATGATGATATTAATAGTAATAAAGGAGATAGGTGTGTCAAATGATGATGATGAAAACCTATGGGTGTTCTCACCCCATTATGAGTCCCCTATGATGAAGTATCAAGACTTCATTTTCCCACCTAGCTTCTCACATAAGTACAAGACAAGGGTGCAACGGTGGTGTAATAGGTACATCAAAGCCTTTGGGATTGAATAAAATATCCCTTAGGAGCTTGCCTAACATTTGGTGGGAATGATGAAATTTGTCATAATATAACATTTATATGTAGTGTGCCTAACACTCATGGATGTAAACTGATTCAGATGGCTCAAGTTACCTTAATTTTTTTTTGAAGTATTTCATAATGGTGCTAAGGAATATTGTGAGTGTGTAATAGCTAGAGATCTTGGTCAAAACCATAGATCATGATAGGAATAGGTTGAGGTGCCAATTTGTGTGCCTCAGAGCCAAGGCCACCAATGATGAGGAGGATGACTCTGATAGGACAAACTTTCATCCCCTTCATATAGAGAGAATAAATGGGTACATTTTTAACCTATACTATCAAATGAAGCCATGTAATAAGGGCGGGGATCTAGAGAAAGATGATGATCACCCCATCCTAGTTGGTAATGAAGGGAAGGCTATGCCCAAGACACAGGAGAAAACCCTCCAAAAGAATTGGGGAGAGAAAATTGAAGATATCATGGAGTGAATCTAGTTGAATATTGCCTTTAAAGAGAAAATTACACCCCTAAATCCTAATAAGTGCCTAACCTTAATGCCAAAAGTGCTTCCTTTAGTAAGAAGCATAAGAAAAACACTAAGGGACCAATTGTGTTCCCTAACATAACTTTGGTAGAAATATATAAATAGGTGACCCTTAAGCCAAGAATAGAGGAGGATACTGAAGAAGAAAGAACATGAACATATATATTTTAGGTAGAAGAAGAAAAAGAGGAGCCAAGCACCATGAATATATAGGAATCCCTATAAAGTGGCATGATCACAATGCTTGGAAAATTAGAGTAATCATAAATCCCCTCATCCAATGAAGAACCATCCACACCACTTTCATAAATAGAAGAGAAGAGAAGGGTTTGTAAGAAAATGTGCTTAAGAAAGGAAGACATTGAGAAGGCATTGATGCTTGAAGAGAAGCATAAACTAGTTCAAGAAAAAGAATTGTCCAAGGTAGATAAAAAGGCCATGAAGGTTTCAGTAAACATAGGAAAAACTATTGAAGCATTTAATCAAAAACCAAGCACCCCCACTAAGAAGGTAAAAGAAGCTACACAAGAGGGATGCCCAAGTAGTTAAGGGGTCCCTAAATAAAAAGAAGGTGATATTGGTGCCTTAGAAAAATAAATGGAGATAATAAAGGAACCCTAATAACAACAAGTGACATTGGTTCTAAAAGAATTTCTCTAGAGGTGAGTATTGAAAAACCCTAGGATATATAATCTTTAAGGAAGAAACTCCTAAGGATAAAATATTTAAATCCTCTAAGGAAAGCATTAAAGAGAGTGGTGGTGCTAGTGAAGAGGAAGAAGAACAAATAAAGATGGCCATTATCAAGAAGGATGACAAGGAGATGAACATAAGGGAGAAGGTGCAAAAGGGATGGGTGGATAAATATATTTATATGTAATGACACTATACCCCACAATCCACCACAACCAAGACATGCAAATAACTCTAATTTTTTATTGATCACTATATGGATGAGCCTCATTTTGAAGTGTTTAGAAAGGATATATTAAGCTTGGAAGATCCTGATGAGGGGGAAAAATCCCTCCTTATAAACCCTCATTCCATAAACTTAGTTTGATATAAGAATGTAATAATCAAAATGGCCACTAAATTTGTGAACCAAAACATCATCAATGATGGTAGGAAGAGAAAAGGGAAAAATCTCCATAAAGAAGCCAAAGATGAATCATAGGCTACTAAATTGAAGTTGTAGTAGCTTTGTGAGCACATAGATATGGCCAAAACATCCCTTATAGTTAGTATTGATACTTTAAAGCTCTCAGAGGTTGAATTTTTTTTTGTGTTAATGGAGTAAATGCTTCCAAGGTTAAAACTTGAGTCAATGCAAGAAGAAGAAGATTCCTACATTGTACTATAGAAGGAGCTAGCTGGTAATATTAAATAGGTATAAGACCTCTTTGATAAATACAAGAAGGAATGGATGTATAAAATTCCATATTCTTAAGTTTATCAAACCAAACCTCAATCATAGATGCACACCTAAAGCAGGCAATGAAGAATAAGAAGAAGTTGATGTCATAAGTATACTTGATAACTAAGTCATAACAAGCATAGATCATGGGAAGTGTCAACACATAGAAATCAGATTAAGGATCAAGAACAAAACTTGGAATCACTCTTTCATGATCTATAGACTAAGGCCTGTGAACAAGGATAAATATTAGAAGGGAATATGGAAAAGGCAAAGGCAAATTTAGAGGCCTTTCAAAAGGAGTTGGAGAAGACTAATGTGCTTACACTTACTGTTACATTTAATAAAATAGATAGTGTTTCTAAATAAATCATTCTTACGATTAAGGGATTTGAATAATTCAACATCAAGCTTAAGGAGAGTGTGTTAGAGTTCTTTGCCACTAAGACATTGATAACCTAGTATAAGGATGGACAAATTTTTGTATATGGGGTGATGTTGGGCCTCTTATTTTGTTAAGTATAGGATTCATACCAACAAAACATCCACATTGGTGTGAAGGGATAATTTTATGTAATGATTAGCATTTTGGATTTTTGGTTCTAGTTGGAGGTTGCATCACATACTTTGTGCCAACTGCCATGTGATTAATTGGTTTCTAGATCTTCTAGGATTGGTGATATGTAACAACTATAGCATGAACTTTGTAAAGTCACGGAGCCAACAATAATGATCACCTAACCTCTAGCTTGGCACTTAGCATGCATGTTCCACCCTAGTAGAGATGTTCTTATGAGCTATTTAAGGATATTGAACTAGTTGGAATGGAGAGACAAAGATATCATAGTGAAGATGTGGTGAAATAGAATGGCTCTGTATGCATGCCTTTGATAGCCATTAGACTTAGGCTTAGTATGGATGCTAGGAAGGATCCATTTGTAAGCACCCAAGATTGTCTATGAGCCTCTAGGTTATTAATTAGTTTGAGTGAAGCATTTAATCTATTTGGAATATTATGAACTCTATTTTATTTGAAATTTAATGACAAAGATGGTTGTAGTAAAACATGATATATGATCTATACATCTTTTCCATTGTTTTTGAAATTTGGAATTATTATAATGTTGTAGTTTAAATATAATTATGTTAATTCTCACATAATACTTCTAGTATTTATCATTAATGGATTCCCTATAATAATTGATAACATCATTTATAAATTTCATAAAGACTAAGTATAGAGTCTACACCAAGCATTCAAATTCTTACTAGAAGTGTGAGCCTAGTATGAGTAATTGAAGTGAAAGTAACCCTTTGACCCTTCAAGTACCATAATAAAGCTATGATTAGTTTAACAAAGTCTTTCACCCATATGACTCTAGGATTAATCCACCAAAAGGTTTTCACTTATAGGCCACTAAGCATAGTCCATGAAAGGCTTGTACCTATGGATCTACTTAAAGCCTTCTTTGAATTGATCAAGTCCCATAATTTATATCTCATGCCATGGCACAATTAGACCAATGCAAGCCTTAGTTCCTTCTCAGCTACACTTTGAGTGAGCATATAAGGTGTATACCTTATATGGATTTAATGTCAGCATAGCCAAGTTTTCAATAGTTCAGTGTTGAGGGAATATCCCATGTTTGCACCTAGTTTTAAGAAACCAAGAACCAACTAAGATAATATTTTGCCCTTTTCTACATGTGATACTATCATTATGTGCCTCAAGATATATGTATATTGGTATCCCTCATCAAGAGATGGGATTCAACCACCAATACTTTTTGGCTGCCAATAAGAGAGATGAATATTACCCTAGAGGACATGCATAAGATCTTGAGGTTATCAATATAGGGTTGAGTGATTGAACCAATTCATGGTGATGACCTAGATGCATAGATAGATCTACTATATGGTGAGGATATAGTAGAGGCTTGGTACCATGGTGGGGGATTCTAATTCAAGGATCTATATTAGATGGACATAGAGAGGAAGAGATTGATGATGATGTTGATGATATCAATCACATGCTATTCATTTATAGATTCAAGTGGTGGGAGGTATCCCTAGGCTTTAACTACTGTGTTAATTGAGATGCATGAGGATATGATAGTCTATACATGGGCACTAATTTTCTTGACACATGTTTATTAGGAGCTTTAGGGATACTAGGTGCATAAGAAGTATGGTATGAGTATGTGATTCTTACTTCATTGTTGTGATTATGAGCATATCACTATTTTTCATCTAGTTGGACTATCATGGGTTACATGGCATCAACAATGATTCAAAGTTGGCTTCATGAGGTGGAGGTAAGATATAAAGCTTCCATGGGTAGATGGTGTGGTATGAGATGTGGCATGGTTTAGATAAGGGATAGATAACTTGGTGGATGAATAGGTCATTTAGAGACCATATGTGGGTTTCTCATCATGGAGGGGTTATATGCACATACCTTTTCCCTTCATATCTTTAGATGGATATATGGGAAGAGAGAGCATGAGTTAGTTTTGATACCCTTTGATTGCATTTGATATAAGTTTGGCTTTGTTTAAGTTGATATGGGAGTATTATTGAGATATAGATGAGAAGACATAAAGGCACCACTTCCCCTACCACATCCATCAAAGGAAGAACTAATTTTTGAGGAGATACTAGCTCTTAAAATAATTAATGATGTTGGGGTGAATCTAGAATATATTATTTGGTAGAATAGATGAAACCCTAAATCTACTAGTGGATATAGAGGATAAGGTCCTCATTTTAGAGGAGATGATGCATAGGGTGAGGAATAGGGTGAGGATAAGGGTGGTGTATAGATAGAGGAGGTGACCCTTGATCTATAGATAGTCATTGCAGATAGGGATGCTATGAGAGAAGCATAGGCTAACTTACAAGCATTTCTCACCATTATGACACAAGAGAAAGACAAAACATAAGGATAACTAGATATGAGGATATGGGAGAGAGATATATTGCATGTACATCAATCTGCCATCACTCAATAGAGAGACACTATGTAGGGATAGCTGATAACTATTATTTAGGAGAAATATGGCTTATAGGTATAGTTGACCTTGGTTATAGTTGAGAGGGATGGTCTTAGGAAAGTAAGAGGGTGGCCATCATAGATTGGACCTTATTCAAGAGGACTATAGTTGTCATGGGACCACCTTAGACCATTTCATTGATAAGATATATCACTATAGTGGAGGACCTGAGATACTATGAGGGGCATGTTATTAGGGGGCTTCTAGATGTGCCCTCGTATACAAAGTATTTATCAAAGTGGGTTATGTCAAGGATCCCTAATAGTGATACACCCAATGGTGGTAGATTCCACATAACATCCACTGGTGCATAGATATGTCATAGAAATGGAGAAGGTCTAAGGGATAGTAGTGCCCATACACCATAGATTACTAGCTACTATGTTGTACTATGATTTTGATTTTGGCCTGTGAGCCATTGTAATGAGACATACATATAATTTTAAGAGTGACATGGACATTTATCTCTCTCTCTCTCTCTCTCTCTCTCTCTCTCTCTCTCTCTCTCTCTCTCTCTGTGTGTGTGTGTGTGTGTGTGTGTGTGTGTGTGTGTGTGTGTGTGTGTGTGTGTGTGTGTGTGTGTGTGTGTGTGTGTGTGTGTGTTTATTCAACACTTTGTTTGAGTTATGATGTTTATTGATGATGGCATATTATGGTAAGGTGTTATTTATGTAATTCTTTATGTTATGATGCTTTATGATGACATGTTTGGGTGATGTTTATGGTTTGGCATTTTTCTTTTAGTAGGTGTATGGTTGATGTAGTTTATCATATTTTGATATCTATGATATGAGTTAATGAATCCATGTGATCCCATATTTATATGTGGTTTGATAACATAGTTTATTTGAATCACTATCTAATTTATAATAAAAAATGACTAAATGTGGCTTGGTTCATACACGATAAATTTTTTTTATGATTTTTATGTGATAAATAAGTTTGACATATGCTTGATTATAAGTAAGATTGTTTGGTTTATAATGTATAGATGTGATTTTATAAACTAATATGATATTTTGGTTTTATTTATGCACCATAAATGATTTTTGATGATGTTTGTTGGGCTGAGTTATGATTGTTGATGATATGATTGATATGGTTTATCTATGTTGATTATATTAACTATGATGTGTGTAAATAAAATGTTTTCAAGATAATAAAAACATAAAAATTAAGAATGTATATAAGTGATGAAGTATAATGTGACATAATAAAACACATAAGTGCATTAGAATGTTTAAAAAAATGTACATAATGTACTTAAGTGAATTATGATGTAATTTATTTGTAATAGATTGAATGATAGGTGGTTTACAATGTTCAAAACCACTTTAAAATATAGATTAATTTGGTTAAAATATATATGTGAAAAGAGTAAATAAATGATAGAATAATGTTTAAGTAAACATAAGATGGATGCCTTAATGAATATTTCAACAAATAGTCATGAAGAAGAAGAAGGAGATGTGATGTTATTTCATTGGGAAGGATAAAAATAGAAAGATGGGTTAGCTTATGAACATAAGCCCCTTTCATGTTTTGCATTATCATGTGTTCATTTGATTAATAAGTGACTTGATTACATACTGTTAATTAAGCTCAAAATTCTTGATTTTTAGAGCGTAAAAAGGGGGATGTATCAAATAGGTGAATGGATGATAGTGTAACCTTATTGTGGGGATAAATTAACCTTTATTTAGGTGACTTAAGAACCATTATATTCAAATCCATGCCTTGTTTTGGTGTAGATTGATCAATGTGGGAAGTCTACCAATGCTTTGTGAAAGCTGGTTGAAGCCTTCTTTGGGATACACATATTTTTTTGTTGTTTTGAATTTTGAATTAGGGTCTTTTTGATGATTTTTTATTTTGGTTGATAGGTTATGGAAGATTATCAATGTGGGAAGCTCCCATGTGATTAATTTTTTGACAAATTTTTGACTTAGCCATCCTTCAAGGGAGTGGTCTAAGTTTTGAATTTGTTTGATTTTGGTAGCTATCCTTCATGGGAGCAGTTTATCTTTTTGAGAAATTATAAATTATTTTGGTAGTTGTCCTTCAAAGGAGTAGTCTGCAAGTTTAGATATGGCTCATAATATATATATATATATATATATATATATATATATATATATATATATATATATATATATAGTAGACATGGACTTGATTATATAGGCGTAATGTTTTCCTTTATGAGGTAAAAAACCATAACACAAGAAGGTTAAATGATGGGTTATAGAGTGCTTAAGAGACAATGATTATGGGGATCTACCATTTAAGGAATAAAAAGTATCCATGAGAATCATGCCATGGGTAGAGACATGGGACCCATGTTTAGGATTTAGGCTAAAACTATGATGGATAATCACATGATTCTTTGCTTTAATTGGTTATCCTTAAAGTAAGGAGATGAAAGTGATAAGTTTGTAAAACAAAAGACAAGCTTAATTTAGACATGAGGTGATTTAGATCTTGTTTTAACAAAATAATGGATGTATATTCAAAGTATTAAGGGGCTCAGGTTCTATTTTTCCTTTAAGGGATGATAAATGGTAAGTTCTTGACCCATACTTATGCATAAATAAATGGTCCAAGCCAATCGGGATAAAACTTGTCCCACTTTATTCTTTCCATGTTAGTTACATGTTAATTTTACTTTAAGATGAGGTCACCAATATTAAATTATTGCTCTCTTAGGTGTTTTTTATAAGCATGTTTGATTCACTATTAATATACATGAAGATGACTAAGAGCAGCCAAATGATGATCGTCAAGTAGTTCAAATTGGGATAAACATTCTTAATGATAGTCTTCTTCTAAGATGATATCCTTTATGGATATGTGAAGGGGATAATTTTTAATTTGAGATGTAAGACAACATCTACACCATAGACAAGTGAGAAAGGGGTGGCACCCGTAAGGGTTTGAATGCTAGTTTGATATGCCCATAAGGCAAAAAGAATGTGTAAGTGCCAATAATTATGAGATTCATTGACCACTTTGGTGAGAATTTTATTAAGTGTTTTTTTAGAGAATTCAAATTATCCATTATCTTATGGGTGGTATGGATATGAGAATCTTAACTTAATGCCAAAGGTGTTATAAAGCTTTCATTTTTTTTTTGGAATGATATGCCATTATCGGTGATGATTTTATGAGAAACACTAAAATGGAATATGATATGATTGATGAAGTCAAATTTTTTATTGGATCTATTTGAGATGAGAGGAATATCCTCCACTCATTTGGTGAAGTATTATTTCATGGTGATGATAAAGTGATGTCTCTATGAATAACGATGATTGATTTCACCAATGAGATCCAATCCCCATTGAGAAAAAGGATAGAAGTCCTTAGAAACTTGAAGGGCATGACTAGGAATGTGATGTAATTTGGCATGTTGTTGACACTTGACACACCACTTGACATAATAATAACTGTCTTGGTTAAGGGTAGGTCAATAGTAACTAAGGCAAAGGATGAGCTTAATGATAGCTAAACCTCTAAAGTGTCCTCCACAAATCCCATCATAATTTTCTTTGATTATTAAATGGATTTCTTATCTATGAAGTAATCTAAAGAGGAAACCATCAAATACTCATTTTTAGAGGATCCCCCCTAGTATGGTATAGTGAAAATTGCTCTAAATGAAATCTCATCTATTATTCCTAAATAGGTCACAAGGGATGATGGCTAAGGTAAGGTAGTCAAAAAGTTATTTATACCATATATCCAGCTGGATTTACTCCACATTATAACTAGAAGGGAGGTCCATTTCAATGTAAGAGTGTTGGTTAAGTCTGTGAATGGTGACAAAGATTTTAGAGTCAGAAGGGGTAGATGGGATTTGATAAACAAGAGAAGCCAAGGTGTTGGTGAAGCTATTTGTTGAATATGGAGTGGCTCAAATAAGGTAGTGATCAAATGATGTCAATAGTATATTTATCTGTTGTTTATATTTATATAGAACATCATTTTTACACTAGTAGGAACCATTAATCTGGTTGAACACAAGTTGAGAGTCACCAAATTTTTTGATCTATTTTACTCCCAAGGACAAATATATTGGAATGCTTAAAACTAGGGATTCATACTTAGCTACATTATTGGTGTAATCAAAGTCAAGTTTGAAGGACAAGGGAAAAGGCTCACCTTTAATGGGTATAAGGATTATTCTGGCACCCCCACCATTTTTACATTTTGATCCATTAAATAACATGGTCATCTAGTAAGAAATGTCCTCTTGAGAGAGAGAGTTATGATGGGCTCATTAGAAAAATCAAGGTTGGAAGTTTAGTTGTCAGTTAAAGGGGCTTTGGACAATTAATCAACAATTATTTTCCCTCTGACTAACTTTTGTTGAAGGAAATCAAGATTCAAATTAGATAAAATCATGATCTATCTAGCCATACACTGATTTTGATATGTCTTAGAATGCATGTACTTGAGGGGTTGATGTTTGTGATGACAAAGGTTTTTTGGTTGAGGAAGTAGTGACAAAGTTTAGAATCCATGAAGACTAAGGTGAGAAATAACTTCTCAGTATGGGTATAACAAGTTTCATACTTAACAAGTGTTTGACTTATATAACATATTGCCTATTCTTTATGTTTATTGTCATGATGTGTGATCATGGCACCTAAGGAATGGTCTATGGTAGAGATGTAGAGGTAGAAGAGTTGGTCTTATTTTGGACGGAAAAGGATAGGTGGAGAAATAAGGTATCGTTTGAGTGATTTAAAGGAATTTTGACAATCTTCATTCCATTTAAAGGAGATGTCCTTCTTAAGGACGTAGTGAAATGGATAACATCTATTAGATAATTAAGAGATGAAATGATGAATGAAGTGAATATTACCCTGTAAACTATGGAGTTGTTTAAGGTTAGTTGGAGGAGGCATGTCTAGGATTACTTTAAATTTAATAAGATCAATTTTTATTTGGTTTGAGGTGAACATGGAATTGGATAAGGAATTTTAAGATGAATTTAATGATTTCTAAATGGTCTTTATGACATTTGGACTTACCAAGGATATCATCTACATAGTCTTCCATGGTTTTGTGCTTAAGGTCATGAAATATGTAGGTCATAACACGCTAATAGGTTACACCAATGTTATTCAAGCCAATAGGCATGCACCTATAAAAAAAAGGTTTTCCATAGGGTGATGAAGGTGGTTTTGTGTTAATCTTCTAGGGTGATTAATATTTAGTTATAGCCTGAGAATACATTCATAAGGGATAATATCTCACAGCCGATAGTTAGATTAATAAGCTGGTCAATGCTTGGTAAAGGAAAGTTGTCTTTTAAATAAGCAAGGTTGAGGTCATGAAAATCCATATAAATATAAATTTCCCCTATTAATTTAGTGATAGGAATGAAATTTGATACCCATTGTGGATAGCCAGTGGGTTGAATGAAGTTGATAGATAAGAGACATTGTAACTCTTCTTTAATAAGAAGGGTAATACAAGGGTGGCTCCTTGGAATCTTTTGCCTAATAGGCTTAGCATAGAGGTTGGTGATGATGTTATATATAAATCTATAAGGGTCAATTTCAGGAAAATAATTATAATACCAAATAAATTATATGTTACAATCACATAAAAAAGAAGAGAAATCCTGATGCTCTAAGGAATTTAAAGATTGGCCAATTTTGATTGTATAGGGGTTGTCCTAAGTGCCCAAGTTGATATCAATGGTATATTCATTAAACATGGTTAATATCTCAATAGGAAGGGATTAGTGAAGGGAAGAATATTCAACACCAATATAGATGAGAAGGGAATCATATTTAACCATCTCAAGATGAGTTAGAGGAATTGTTTTGATTTCCCCATGAATTTGATAGGTTAGGGGTCCTAAAATAATAATATTTATCAAAAAAAAGCTAGGAGGGATGGAATTGAGGTCATCAGACTTTGAAAAAGAAGAGGTTAGTGAGGATGGAGTTTCTTCCTCAATGATTGTGAAATAAGGTGGGTTGGTTGGTTCCTTTAGTTAGATAAATACCAAGACATGTTACTTACAAGGTTTTTGAGTTTTACATGAGATAAGCTCATGTGTTCCATGATCATAATGGCCTAAACCAAATATATTCCAAGCACACTAATGAAGGTATGTTTAGGCAAAATTTGGTTTATCTAAGAAATAAAAACTACAGGTGTGGTTTGACAGAAGGTGAGGTGTTAAAATCCGAAGGTGGTTGATCGAGTCCCCCATATATAAAGTTGGTTTGGTAGTTAGGAGGACTGAAATGAATGATGGTTCCAATGTTATAATCATAGTTAGGATGTTGAGAAATATTTCCATAATATTAAGGAGTAGGAAGGGTATCGAGAGTTAATAGGTGGTATTCTCCAGGTGATAGATGTTGAAATGTATTCCAAGGGGTATTTCATATGGATTTGGGAAGAGGGTATAATTGAGCTTGTATAAGATTTGTTGATGGAGGAAGAAGGAGATACATAATTTAATATAATTAGGTCATAATTTAGGTGGTAAATCCTATTGCATGAATTAAATGGACTAGGGTCGGCTGGGATGATGTGAACTTGACCCTCATGTTCAAATTTCAGGCACCTATGTAAGGTTGATGGTAAAAAACCCATGTTTTGGATCCAAGGGCATCCAAAAAATATGATTTACTAAAATTCCCCTTCTAAAATGTATAATATCTCGAGAGTTTGAGGGACTAAACATATGTGAAGGACAACTATTCCCAAGGTGGTTACCATCGTGTCATTAAAAGATTAAAGCATAGTAGTGGTTTCAAACATGATGTTCTTAGGAAGTTTAAGTTGATCATAGGAATTGGATGAGATGATATTGATATTATCTCTTCCATCAATCATAACCATTTTGATTTAAGTTTGATTGATGTGGGTGGTGATGAAGAGGTGAGGATCTAGATTGTTTGGGTGAATAAGAGGTATCTTAAAATCCAAGAGTGTGATAAGGGTTGATACTTGGAGGGATCTAATAAGGGTTGCTATAGGTCAAGGATCTTTGGGTTGAACCTCAATTGATTGTAAATTTTACATCATATATTCATAGTTTTGAGGCAAGGTTTATATTTATTCATACAAGGTCATCTTTACCGAGGTTTGGTGAAGTTATTTGAAAATTGAACTATGTATCAATCTAGATGGAATGGATTGATGTATACCCAAGATATAAATATTGGGTTTTGGAAAAGGTGATTTGGGTGATTTTTTAGAATAAGGATATGTCCAGGGGGTGGATATTTTGGATTTCCCTTTATCCTTTTAATTTTGTGATCATTTGACTACATGAATGGTGTCAATTTGCAATGTATATAGGATGGTAGGTTATTTTAGTTCACCCTTAATCTTTGATGAGAGATGGGAGGTAGGATTATGTGAGGTTGTAGTTTTTTTTTTGGCTTGGAGGTGGGCTAAGATGAATCTCCTCTATAAAAAGATCATGTGTGTCACATAATTTTTGGATTATATCTTAAAGATCTTTGTAGTTCTTAGTGTCATGTCTAGGTGTCCTATGGTATGCACAAATCAAGTTGTCATTAAACCAAGATGGTTTTGGGATAAGAGGGTTGAATAGTTTTATGGGAGGTAAGGTTATGTAGGAAGTTTTTAACAACCTTTGTAATATATCAGAATAGGATTCTATCAATGGTGTTAAGAGAGTGGAAGTCTATGTTTTAGTTGTTAGGATTAGTACCTTTTTATGGGTAGGTTTGATGAGAGGAGATTTGGTTTGTGCAATGATTTTAGTTGATGGTTTTGGGGTTGAGATTTTAGTTTGGATGGGTGGAGGTGTGGTAATAAGATTAGGTTGAATTTATATTCTCTTTGTTAGAGGGCTTGGATTTTTCAACAAGGTAGATGGGTGAGGTCCTAGAATGGATAAAGGGTATGGACCTATGACGGAGGGTGAAGTTGAAATGGGAGTTGAAATGGTTTTAGGATTTTGAGTCCTAAGTGGTTTGATATTATTCCTTTGTTTAGATTATGGATATTTATGTGGAGTTTATGGTGTCAACTATAATTTCAAGGATGGATGAGTGAGTTTTTGAATTAGAAGGACACCCAAGTTTTTTATAGGTTTGAGTGGGGTAGTTGGGTTTATTTTGTTTGTTTTTACGAGTGTTGAGTTGGTTGATTTATTTGAAGGTTGAGATGTGGATGAGTTTTTTGGTTTAGTTGAGGTAGTGGTGCTTAATTTTGTTGAGGTTAAAGGTTGGGTGGTTGATGGTTTTGTTGACTCCTTTCTAGGGTCGGGAAGTCCAAGATGGTGCCAAAAATGTAACTCAATCAAGGGTTGAGTGTAATAAGCATTTGATATTTTGAAAAAACCTTGAAAATGGTTTATAGGTGGAATTGTCCTTATTGAGGGTTTTCAAGGATAGACTAAGTGGCTACAAAAGTGGGATGGTCATGGTTTCCTCTTCTTTTAGCAAGAGTTCTAAGGAAATGGTGGGTGATTCCACTATGGAAGGAGTATGTAAGATGATCTCTTCCTTAGTTATGATTTTTGAAGTAAGGATAGGTAGTTCTAATATGGAATAAAATTTCATAGGAGTGGTGGTTTCTTCCTTAGTTATTCTTTCCAAATAAAGGATGGGTGATTCCACTATGAAAGTAAATGGAGTAAGAGTGGTGGTTTATTCCTTAGTTATTCTTTCCAAAGGAAGGATGGGTGATTCCAATATGGAAGTAAGTGGAGTAAGAGATGTGTTTTTGGTTTGTTTCACCAAATTGAGAAGTGGAATAGGCGCAGTTTGGGTTATGGGTTCATCAATTATAAGTTTATTAAGGATAATATTTACTGTATGAACCTCATGTTTATGGGATGTTTCCACATTTGTATGCTCATTATTTTAGGAAAGAGGGTGATTTGGAAATGGTTGATGAAAGATGTCAAAAGCTTTATTTTAAGGTGAATTTGGGTTATCCATTACAATTTTTCCTTTATCAATCAAGTATTAAACTATGTTTTTCAATGTTTTACATATATCAACATTATGTCCAATGATGTGATGGTAGTTATAGATCTAATTTTAATTATACCAACTTGGTATAGGATGGGATGAATCAAATTTTTGAGGGGGTTTAATTTTTGGAAGTTGGAATATGGATGATTTCAAAAATATCTCCAAAATTGAAGCATAAAACTCCCCTAGTATAGTATATTTATTTTGAACAAAGTAGGTTTGGGATTTTAGATTTTGGTTTGAAGATGTGGATGGGTTGGATTCATTTACCATAGGAGGAGGATCTATTTTAAGGATAATATAATTGGTTGATACTTTAGATTTGGGGTGGTTTGAAGGTTTGGAGGAAGCTTCAATAGATTTAAAGCTAGAATTCTTATTCTTAAGACAATTGGTCAGATTTCTAATTCCCTAGACATGGTAAATGCTTCATCAAATGTATGGAATGTTTGAATTTGTAAGGTAGATGAAATGTTTTTTTCACTTGCTTGAGTGAAAATTTTATTCTATTTTGATTTGGGTAAGGAGAAAGAAAGTTTGTTGATTAATCCCCCTCCATTGAGCAACAAAATAGGCAATGGATTCATCCTCAAATTGGTGAATAGAATAGAAGATGGTTATGGACACTTTATTGGAGATGTTTATGGAGAAATGATCCAAGAAATTTTTCATAATTTGAGAGAAGGAAAAGGAGTGCCTAGTGATGACACTATACAAATCTAACATGGGTCCTGTTAAAGACATGGGGAAGGTTCAAAGTAAAAGAACATCATCACAAGCAATGAGATAACATGCATGCCTAAATACTCTTAAGTGTTGTTATGGATCCTCCTTAATTTGGAATTTGGTGAATTTAGGAATTTCCCATTGAGTGAGATAAGGATGGATTGGTATATAAGGGTGAATGGGTTCATTACAGATTTGATCATAGGATAAAAGATTATGAGCTCCAAAAATGAATGTCTCAAAAGTTATCATTTTGTCCATTAACATTTTTATGAGGTTAGTTTATGGAGAAACCACATAGTTTTAGGGTATGTGTTGTTGGGGTTGTGAGGGTGCAATATATTGCATGTTGAAAGGTTGGGTGGATGCCACATATTGATAGTTGGCCATGAAAGGTTGGGATGACATGGGAGCCATATATCCATGTGGATTTGGGACATGACCTAGATTAAGTAAAATGGGTATTTATTGAGACATGGACATTTTTGGTTTGGTTTTTTTAAATATGTGTAGTTACCCTTGTACTTATGGGTGGGATAGTGGATGGTATGGAAACTACTAATTTTAGAAATGGTGTAGTTAATGTTGGGTTTTGGGTGGTAGGAGGTAAGGAAACCATACTAGTGGATGGCATCCCAATGCTAAGTGGTGTTTGAGTTATGGGTTGGGTTATCCCTA
This sequence comes from Torreya grandis, assembly GCA_037957365.1. Classification (NCBI taxonomy): domain Eukaryota; kingdom Viridiplantae; phylum Streptophyta; class Pinopsida; order Cupressales; family Taxaceae; genus Torreya; species Torreya grandis. Next base: position 2,014,410 of record JARHVA010003052.1, read on the forward strand.
CATTTGAATGGTTGGTTATGGGGTTTTTTAAAGTTAAAGGTGATTGGGTATTTTTTGGTGGTGGAAGAAAAACTTGGTTTTAGGCAACACTAGTTGATGGGTTGCTTGTAGAATATGAAGATTGAATTACCATGGATTGGGTAGTGGATATGGTGGCAACTAAAGTCTCACCCATAATGTAAGTAGGCATGCCATAAGGTAGTTAAATATAAGGAAATAAAGTAGCGGTACAGTTGGTAATTATGGTAAGGTATTATTGGAGGGTAATTGGGTTGTTATCAAGGAAGTTAATCAAGTCCATATACCCTTTGATAAAATACTAGGGCATATTAAGACTCTTAAAATGGTCAAGAGAGATTTATAAATCCAAAGTGTGCTCCATGGATGAATAATAAGAAAGTTGGTGGTGATGTTAGTTTTGGTTAGCTTGGTCTCTAGCCTGCTACTATGTCAAGAGCATGTGATAATATGGTGGAAAAATTAGAAGTTTGATGGAAACAAACTCACTAACTTGAAAATATATAAAAGAATAAAAAGTCAACAAGATCATACACACCAAAATTACGTTAGATATTAAGGGTTCTTTTTATCTCACTTTGGGATTATGCCTTTAGTTTAGAATTTGTGGGACTCCACTTGGATTTTTGAAATAGACACTAAAAGTAGTGTATGGATGGTTTCGGCTCAAAATAAATTTGTATTGGAATTGATATGTGGATTTGTATTAGGGCCTACCCCCTTAATTCACACACCATAGTGTAATAGTATCAGATGTTTTGCCAGTATATGCTTGATATAAATGTTATACTCAGTCAGCATATTGAGTTGGTTTTCCCCTTGGTATTGAAATCCAAGTAGGATAGTTAGGATGAAGGTTGTCACTAGGTGATGAAATCCCAATTGGTTTCCTTATATCAATTTTTGATGAATTAATTATGTAAGTGGATTGGTATGTGTGTGAAAAAAGTGATTGCTATGATTGATTTATTGATTAATTAAGCTATGTGACTTAATCATGCAAACAATCAATAGATGAAGGTTGATTTTAAATCCAAAAGGAAATTTTAATTTCTTTGAATGAGTAAAAAATAACTATAATGCACCTAAATATAGGATGAGAATGCAAGTCATATCCTAGGATGAATGCCTTTTCACTTTTTAGAAATATATAAAAATAAATGATTTCACCTTTTCCAATTCAAGAAAGTAAAGAAAACATGTACTTATTTTTTATTTTGAAATGAAGAAATTGAAAGTTATGATTTTTAATTTAGAAATGAAGAAAATAATGTTTTAGTTTTAGAGACAAAGAAGTGCAATGAAAGATTCTTTCACTAATGCATCTAGAATACCCTAAAATAAATATAAACCCAAGAAAACTCTAGGGTCCCACTAGCCATGCCATAATGTTTCACTATATTTTTATATTATTTTCTTTTTTATTTTAAAAATATGTAAAACTATAGAAAGGGAGAAGGTATAGATGAACTTGGATGTGGTTGCACGCTCCATGATCTAGACGATGTGAATTACTCCTATTTGGCTAGGGAGGAATGAACTAAAATAAGAATAATACTAGAAACATGATTGATTAATAATATTGAAGGTTGGATTGCCTAGAAAGTGTTAGATCCAAGTAATACAAGACTTTCCTAGAAGTATGTCAATCTAATCATTTTAACAAATTAAATTATGAAGAATGTTGATAATAAATGCTTACATAAAGGAATGAAAAGTAATTTAATACAATTTAATAAAATACTTTTCAAGAAAATTATTGATTTAAAAAAATGACATTAACTTATGCAAAATAAATACTAAAGTTCTAAAGCGTGCTTTGAATTGTTGTTTGACTCTGTGTTATGATAGGGGTTGAGAAATAAGGTTTTGGGTTGAGGTTGATAGGTACTTTTAAATTTTTTCTTTATAAATTTATAATTACATAGAGATCCATGCTAGTCACTGGGATGGTGCCGATCAAGGATGATCGATGTCGGTCATTATGTATTGTCATAATTTTGGCTTTTGGGAAAAAATAGATTTTTGGATTGTTTGTAGAATGGTTTATGGGCTATTTGAAATTTGGTTAATGGTCATAAAGGTATAATGAAGACTCAAGGATATCAAACACAAAGGTTTAACACTCCAAAGGCTAGACATGGTTAGTGGGGATTTGGTGGAAAAAAGGGTATTGAAGTTGCATATCTCCAACACAAAATAGAGTGAGGGGAGAGATTGAAAGGGGTGAAATTAATAAATAACCAAAACAAAATATTAAACTTATAAAAATCACAAAATATTTAGCTGTTGTGGAGTTGTTGGCCTAAAGATGATTTGAAGTTGAGTGAGATTTAGTTGGAAGACTAGAATAAAATAGGTAAAGTAACAACCCTTGAATCCTTAGTTTTAGGTGATGAAGCACTTCTTAGTCTCTATACTAGTTCTTTGGTTCACTAGATAGCTTTGGTTTACACAAGAGTTTAGTTATTTCTCCAAATGATTCAACCTCTTGAGCAAAGGTCATGGACCATCTTTAAGTAACTAATGTTGATCTTGGTCAACTGGCATCAATTAAGGGATGACCAGTGTTGATCAAGGTAAAAATGATATAAATTGCCAAAAATAGTGTTTTTTACTTAATTATGGTAGTTAAAACCATTAGAAATGGTCTGAGTTTGTTTTAAGGAAGTATGGTCATGCAGGTAGAAATAGTCTAGGAGGTTTAGACGTAAATGTTATGGTAGGAAATGGTCTTAAGGCAAGGTGTCACTAAGTTAGGAATGGGATTGGTTAGGGTGAGGTGTAAATATAATTTTAATAGCTTAATTAATTAATTAATCTTAATATAGGTAAGGGGTAAATGGGTGTTTAAGGTGGTTAAGAAATTTTCTAACCCAAGGGGGCCAAATGGGTCAAAAAGGTGTGTTACGACATCTAGAATTGTTGGTGCAGTTTTATAGTGGCTACAGTATGTTTAATTTAATTATTTAATTTATCCAATTGCTTCTCCATATTCCCCTATTACTTAGTTATTATCACAACCTAAATCAAGAACCCATCCTTATAGTTAACTAATAGACTATCAACATCATCTGGACATATAAGTTTAATAAATATGATAAAAATATTTAAACAATACAACCAATAAAATAATGAACCAATACTCATTTATCAGTAACATCAAATGATATAATTAAATATAATCCATGATTATCTTAGTAATTATAATGAAAATGTATCAATGTAGATCACTAACTATGATATCATAGCATAATAATAAAAAATGTCTCAAATAGTTCACAACTAAACAATATTAGCATAACGAATTAAATGCAAGTAATTTATGGTCATGACATCCTCCCCCACTTAGAATAGAGTCATCCTAACTATCAAAATAGCCTAGGATAATGCTTCCTAAAAAGACTCTCATCTTTGCATGTATCACTCCTTTTTGATAGAGGATCCCATTGAACCAATTCTTGTGAAATATCACAATTCCTCAACTTAACATTATGATTATCTAGGATCTTCACTAGATCTAACTACATCCTTTCCTCTTTTTAGACCTGAATATGAGTCCAATCCAAAACATGAGATGGATTAGGAATATACTTGCCCAATAAAAAAACATGAAATACATCATGAATTTGAGACAAGAAAGGTGGAAGAGCTATCCAGTAGGAAACATAACTAATTTTCTCTAGAATTTCAAAAGGTCCTACAAATCGAGGGGCTAGTTTGGAAGACTTTCCAAATTTAATTGAGATTTTTTGCATCCTAACACGTAGAATTTTTTTAATCTCCAAATTAGAATTCATGTGGTGTCCTTTTTAAATCTACATAACTTTTTTACATTTCTGAAGTAGAATTTAAAATCCACCTTATAGTTTCTATTTGCTTATCAGAATCATGCAAAACATGAAGATTAACAACAATCCTATTTTCTAATCTTTTTTGGCCAAGTGAAGTTATACACTTATGACCATACAATTCTTTGAAAGGAACCACTTAAATCACCAAATGATAAATATTATTATGAAAAAATACAACTAAGTGTAAATAATATTTCCATTTATCTTTTTGATCCATAACATACATTCTTAACATGTCTTCCACACCCTGATTTAATCTTTCCATCTAACCATTCATTTTTGGGTGATAATACAAATTAAAATTCAACCATATACCAAAAGCATCAGTTAGAGTTTTCCAAAATATCGAAGTAAAATATTTATCTCTATCATAAATAATAACTTTAGGCATACCATGAAACCATACTATCTCTTTCACAAACCATGAAACAAATACAAATGCTTCATTAGAAAAATTTATAACAATGAAATGACAAAATTTAAAAAAATTATTTATTACAACCAAAATAGTATAATGTTTGATTTTATATTTTGGAAAACTAGCTATGAAACTCAAATAAATCACAACCCACTTACTTCATGGTACATCATGAGGGTAAAATAATTCTCATGTATGGTAATGTTTAACCTTCACACGTTAGAATTCTAAACATTTTGACACAAAGCCAACAACTTCATGTTTCATTCCAAAATAAAAATACAACCTTTCAAGTTCATAGGTCATCTTCTTAACACCTGGATGAGTGAAATGAGGTGATATATTCACTTATTTCAATAAAAAAACTCCTTAATTCATGTTGTTGTTCCAATAATTTAGTTCTAAAATTATTATACAAAATAGATAAGGTAGAAAGGTGTGTGTTTCGGTTGAGTGTATCAACAATATGATTTTCCTTACCTTTCACATATGAAAATTAATCAAAAATTCTAGCCATTTATGTTGACACACATTCAGATCATCTTAAGAAAATAAATATTCTACACTTTAATGATCACAATTTACCTCAAAATGCTTATCCATTAACAATCCATTGTTTTAAATCATGAACAATGGAAATAAGCTCAAAGTAAGCTCAAGGTCATGAGTGGTGTAATTTTTTTCATGGTCCTTCAGTTTTCATGACTCATAAGCCACAACAAAATCATCTTGAGTTAATACTCTACCCAATCCTTCTTTAGATGCATCATCCTATATTTAAATTTTTTCATTTAGATCTAGTACAAGTACATGTGTTAAAGTCAATAAATATTGCTTTAAGAAAGCTTGTTCACATTCAATAGTCCACACAAATTTATTACCCTTGCACTACAAGGATGTTATTGGGTTAGCTAACTTAGAAAAAAATTAAATAAATATTCTATATTAACCAAACAATTCCATAAAACTATGTACTTCATGTATATTTTTAGGAGCAAAACAATCTTGAATAGCTTTAATCTTTACTAGATCCATAACAATACTAGCCTTTGATATAATGACTCAAATAGTGTATCTCAAACTGAAAGAAAACACATTTAGATAACTTATCAAATAGTTTATGTTACCTTAACTTTTACATCACTAAGTACAAATGATATTCATGATCAACTACATTCTTATAATATATTAGTATATCATCAATGAATACTAGAATAAACTTATCTATAAAATCCCTAAATACACTATTCATTAATGAAACAAGTACATTAGTCAAATCAAAAGGCATTGAAATGAACTTGTAATGTCCATATCTTATTCTAAAAGTTGTTTTGTGAATATCTTCTTTCTTGATCCTAAACTAGTGATAGCCTGATCTCAAGTCTATCTTCAAAAATATAGTTTCATCCTTCATTTGATCAAATAGATCATCTATTATTCACAAAGGATAATAGTTCTTAATGGTAACTTTGTTAAGAAAGTGATAGTCAACAAATAATTTTAAGGTTCCATATTTATTTTACATAGAGACTAGTGGTGCACCCCAAGGTGACAAACTTAGCCTAATATTTCCATCTTCCAATAGTTCTTGTAACTGATATTTTAAATCTTATAAATTGTATATATTCATGTGATAATGTGCCTTAGATTCAGGGGATACCCCTCGAGTTACATTAATATAAAGGTCAAATTCATGATTGAGAGGAAAACCGTGCAATTTATTAAAAAAAACATCAAAAAACTCTTGTAAAATGGATGTTCCTAAAATGCCATTATCATTTGTAGTGTAATTTATTGCATCAAAATAACATACAACTTGAAACCTTTATGTATTATTTTCTTTATCTATAATGTTGAGATTAGCTTACACACATTATAGTTTCAACAAACCTTAAATTTCTATAGGTTTTCCCAAATCATTACAATAATACACCACTTTGTTACAACAGTTTAAATTGACTTTATGCTATTACAACTAATTCATGCCTAAGATAATATCAAAAGATCCAAAATGAACTATAAATAAATTTACTTGGTTTTAAAAAACACTTAATTCTACGCTTACTCCATCAAGACACTTAGCAATAGGTATTCTTTTACCTAAGCCAAACTCAACATCTCAACCATCCTTCAAAGTCATTGGATACAACTTACAACATATTACTAACTTAGGATCCAGAAAATTATTAGTTTCTCTTAAATCAAATAAAATTAAAACATAAAAATTATTTATTTTACCTCTGATTTCAATTGGAGTTGCTTAGAAATCAATATTTTTTTTGTCAACATCTGTGTGAACTTTGTGATTGGCTGATTGGATAGATTTTAACTTAGGATAATCTTTATGGTAGTGATTATCTCTTCATTCCTTGTATACTATAGTTATGGCATCACAATAATATTATTACACCCCATAGTAGGTACATTTTAATTACCTTAAGTTGAATTCATTTCAAAATTAGTAGTCTTAGAAGAATTCAAAAATTATTGAAATTCTTATTATACCCTTGAAATTTATTGAATCCACTAGTACTCCTTGTAAATTTTTAGTTATAATCATATTTATTAAAATTCTTAAGAAAAGGGGACAAGATTTTACTTTTCGATTATTATTTACTCTATTTATAATCTTGTCTTGCCTTTTACTAAGCCTTATTTTTTTCCTGTCTTATGCACAGATTCAATAGCCATAGTTAAATTATTAGGATTAGTCATATTCACATAATTTATTAATATTTATTTAAATCCTAACTTAAACTTAGTGTCTTTAGTCTCTTCTTCATGCATGTAATTAACATAATGTAGTAGATTTGAAAACTTATTTTCATACTTAGTTACAGTCATATTCTCTTATTTTAGCAACTGAAAATTAGTGGTTTTCTATTCATTGAAGTTGTAACTAAGATACCTTTTTATGAATTATCTTTAAAAATTTATATAGATAAGAGTCATTTGTTGGTAACCTTCTAAATCACATAGATGATTCTAGCAAATAGATATATTTTCTACTAACTGATAGGTTTTGACCCTTGCATTCACATTAGAGGACATATTATGCATATTAAAATACTTTTGTAAGTGTAATAACCATGCATCAATGGCATCACCTGAATCCTAACCAAAAAATTTTGGTGGTAGGGACTTATTCAACTCCTTAATAATATGATCAACCATATTACCAAGATTATTCTAAGGTTATGGTTCATCCACTTGTCTTTCATCTCTAACTGAAATTTCATCAGATGGAACACCTTCTATATTGTTCAACCTTCTCTCTTAGGTATCCAATTTACTTTGAATGGAATTTAACGTAGTCATAATTCCATTGAAAACTACTTCCTGATTAATGTTAGGGTTGTTTTCCTCATAGTTAAGGACCTCAACATTATTAAGAGGTATTTACTATCTCTTAGGAATGTTGATCCTATGACCTCTTCCTATACTTGGGTTAAAATTTATTGGGTTATAATTTTATATTATAGATCTTATCCTCACCATCCTTTGGTGAAAACAAACAACTAAAAAAATCAACAATAAACATTTCTCAAAGTTCCCTAGAGTAGTAAATCATGCTCTGATACTAAGATTTCATAACCACAATTTTTTTATATCACATAATCAAACAAATTAATGGAAAAGTTAACTTAGAGTTTATCATGAAACCATGTAATGAAATACATAAATATGTTATATCCAACATAGGAAATAGATTAAGTGCATAACCTATCAATGACTTCTTTAGGAAGTAAGTTTTAACCACCCAATAATCAATAGAAGTGGGCTAATGTGGTCATACCCACTCACCTCTATCTAAGTACTATGATAAAAACTTCCTAATAGAGTCATTAGTGACTTGTTCCCTTACAAGAATATCTATACATGCTATAAAATATCCAATATTTCAAGCTTAGTATCAGTAAAGTCCAAAAAATAAAAGTAGAGCAAGTTCAGATTCAATAGAAGAATCATCATACTAATCTTGATTAAGTATGATTTATATAAATCATAACCAAAAGACAAATATCAAGGTAAAATTATTATTTCTAAAAGTAATGACAAGTATTTTAACCCTTTTTCAAATCACTGTCAATTAGCATAAGGAATTGGACATGTCAACTATTAAGGATACATAAACTTCCAAAGATGTTTCAACAAACATTCTTAAGTTTTTATTAAGAACACCTTACCATTTATAAGTGGGGTACAAGTTCAAGACTAAATTTACTAAGGATCAATAATGTCTTAGGATAGATCTATTATTTCCCTTAAACTTAGTCTATGATATTAGTTCAAGTATTCATATTACTTATTAATGAAGTATATCTGCTTAAGCCTCAATTCCAAGATAAACTCTTATGAATAAAATATAAGTTCATGATCTTGCTCTTGTCAATTAAGAACAAGAAACTATTAAAAGAATATATAACAACCTATTATGAACATATAATACTTGTTTCTCAATCACAAGATGTTTAGCTAATTATAGCCATGTTTATAGGAACTTACAAATGGAGTACATTATTATCAATGTAACTAAATTATAACATAAGATGAACTAAATATTAATGTTATTCAATTATAATGAATTGATTTAAGATATGCCTATATAGTCTTATATAAGTAATTATTAAGTGATATGAATGAATTATCCTTAAGTAGTTAAGTTCATATTAATCACTTATGTAATTATTATTAATAACTTTATTCCATAAATCATCAATTTTTTACAACTTCTCTCCAAATATTGAACTAAAATTAATCTATTAATTTACCTATTCCATTGTAAATAATATATATAACTTTCAACCTCATCCAATACAATAGATAAAAAGAGTAAAAACATTCATTGAATATTATTACCTAAATTAAGTTTGTGATTATATAGACTCAAATAGGTAACTTTGACATATCTAACACTATGTCTCTTTTCCTTATATTCTAATAATTATTGAATCAAACCATAATCAAAACATCATTGATATTTGAGTCAAACACTAATGAATATATAATCAAATAACTAATTATTATCTTAATTACAATACTAATGCTTTATAAACACACTTAAAGACATGACCAAAACACTACTCAAAATGTTATAACAATTAAATCAACATTACAAATATTTATTCCAAATAAGTAATCATGCTTAGATATAAACCTTATATCAATTTAGTGATGTCATTATATTCAAATAATCGAATGACGAACTATAATCAATTTAGGAATCAATATACATGTCATGTTACATTATTTTATATTAAATACAATTATGAAAAATAACACTAAATTTAGCTAAAACAATTTTAATTCAATTTATTCAATAGAAATAACTAATAATAAGAAGAAATAAATCCAATCATTATACATGATCTAATGAAACTAATCCCATCTCGTTAGTCCCAATGAGCCCAACCATAAGTGTCCTTAGACCACCCCAACCATCATTTGTATATAGATCAGGGTAGTAAATAACTGATGGAGAAAAGATTACAAAACAATCAATCTTGACAACATACCAACAAATGACCAATGAAATAAAACCAAATACATAATCAACCCACCAAGATCTATTAACTTGGTGCCTAATTACAATTACAACTCTATTATGAGATTCTTGATTTATAGGTTATATTTTATTATAGAATATAATATGGCTCATAAATCTATGTTATCATAGTAATCTTCATGTACTATTTTAATATATATTTAGGATTTAAAATTAAAACTCATAATAATAGGATAAAAACTCAGTTAATTAAAAATACAACTTACATGAAACTTTATATTATGTTATTAACAAAAATTGACTTCACTTAACGTGATAATACTCAAAAGTTTAATCGAAACCATTCACAGAATCAAAATAATCAAACCATCAACAAATTGATTACCCCAAATAGGTCAATGTAATCATGAATTATAATTATCTCAATTATCACTTCCATAATTAATTTAATAATTCAACATGATTTCATAACCCTAGGTCAAATAATCATAACTTAGAATTCATAAAAAGTCAAATAAGTAAAATAATAATAATAAATTATTCCCAAAACCCTTATAAGTATTTCAAACCCCTATTATCCTTGTCCTCCTAAAACATCCATGGTTCAAAATAACTAACAAGCCTTTCTTTTTTATATTTTACTCTATTATATTTTCTTAACCCCAACTATACATGTTTAGGGTTTCTAAAAAAAATAATCAAACTTTTTTTACATTTTAAAACAACCTAGTCATATGAATCTTTAAACACACACATCCAAATTAATCACAATTAACCTAAACCATCAAAATAAACCAATGGTCACCATAATAGACTAATCAATCACCATAGGTCATATGGGTTCTATCATAATACATAGCCATCAAAAAAAAATGCAACCATAACTAATAAACACACAATCTACATATAGAAGGTCATTATGAATTTTATTAAAACCCAATCAAATATTCAACTCAAAATTGAGTCAAACCAAACACTAATAAAATAAAAACAACTATAATCATTTTAAAAATCATTACTCATAGTCAGCCATAATACCCAAAAATACTTTTGAATAATATGGATTCATCATTACACAAACACATTTTCCTCATAAAAATAAATAACACATAGTCAACTTCATAATCAAAAAAATAATAATCAACCCACGATCTCGCTTTGGGGTTTCCACATTAGAAACACAATGTTCACACCCACACATAGTCATTTCAAAAAAAACAAATATTACCAACAACTTAACAAAACACTAAAAGTGCTCAATCGAGCCATCAAACAAAGACATAAAACCAACATGATGGCCCTTATTAGGGTTTCACTCAAATTAAAAAATAAATATTAAGATTTTGGATAATGACCTAATGCTTTCCATTCAACTATATTTTCCAAAAATAAACCCAAAATTCTAAAAACATTACTTACAATTACTTAGTTGATGAAATTAAACCATAGTTTTTTTTATACACTTTTATCCTTCAAGCACTAAAGTTACATGTATATTTTTATAAAAATAGTCATGTAATAAACATAAAATCTAACCCCAGATAACTATCCACAATCCCTACATGGCTTTCAAGATAAATGCTTCTAACCATAGTTCTTGTTCCCAAAATTCCTCATGCAAAAATGCTTCACATTCCCCTTGGCCACTATACCAAAAAATTTGGTAGAGTTTTCCCAATGTTTCCAAACATCCAAGACTGAATGCTCAAAATGAATGCATTAAACCCTAAAACCCAAATGAAGTCTCTCAACCCCCTTTCCATGGTAATGTGATCTACTGTCATGATGCCTGAGTCATTAGATTAAACAAAAACCACCAAAACTAATTACCATGACCCCCATGTGTGTCAAGACCCTAACCTAAGTCAAAAAAATAAAGACTTAACCAAATTCAAATTAAATAAAAAAGTATGCCAAGAAAGGTCCATTAAGACCTACAAACCATCATTCCTAGGTCATTGCAATGCATAATTTTAAGATGCTTCAATCCAAGTTTTAAATCATATAGGGTCCTTTTAAAAACCATTAAGTTACAATTTTAAAGACAAACAATATATAAATTAATGTCAAATATCAAATATGAAATTCAAAAAGATGATGAATATGGGAACCACTGTTGACATGAATAATTACATGACTGACCAAACTATTGAAGTCAATGAGTAAAAAGTTCAAAAAAAATACACAACACCAAATTGATGAAAATGATAAAAATTAATAACATAATAGTTGTCAATCAATTATACTCAAACAATGATAGTTTTACAAATGATAATATCAAATAAATAAATGTTTTCACTAAGTAAATACTTACTCAAATCAACTATTAATAAAATTGATCATAAAATGATAACATATAAAAATCAAATAATAAAAACATAATGACTAATCATTAATACTAACAAGCTTAAATTTATGTTTAATTCCACTATTTCATTTATCCAATTAATTCATGTTTCCCTGTTGCTTAGTTTCATTCACAACCTAACTCAAGTAACTATCCTTGTAGTCAACCAATGGACTATCAACAACATCTGGACATCTAAGTATAATAAATGTGATAACAATATTTAAATAATAAATCCAATAGAATGATGAATTGGTACTCATTAAGAAATAACATCAAATGCTATAATGAAATGTAAACCATAATTTTCTCAACAATTATAATGAAAATGTATCAATATAGATCATTAATTATAATACCATAGAAAAATAATAAAACACATCTCAAATCATTCACATCTAAACTATATAAACATAATGAATTAAATGTAAGTAACTTAGGGACATGACATCCTCCCTAACTTGAAAGAGAGTCATCTTGATGATAAAAAAAACCTAGGATAATGCTTCCTGAAAAGACTCCCATATTATCATGTAGAAATTCTTTCTAATAGAGGATATTATTAAACTAATACTTGAGAAATTTCACAGTTCCTTAACTTAGCGTTGTGATGATATAGGATCTTCACTAGATCCAATTACATCCTTTCCTCTTTTAAAACCTAAAGATGATTCAATCCAAAACATGAGATGGATTAGGAATATACCTACTCAAGAAAGCAACATGAAACATATCATGAATCTGAGACAAGGAAGGTGGAAGGGCTAGCTAATAGGCAACATGACTAATTTTCTCTAGAATTTAGAAAGGTCCTACAAATTGAGGGGCTAGTTTGAAATACTTTTCATATTTAATTGAGATTTTTTATGGTCTAACACTAAAAGGAATTTATCTCCCACTTGGAATTTACATGGTGTACTTTTTAAATATGCATAACTCTTTTACCTATTTGAGGCATCCTTTGAACTCTATCTTATAGTTTCCATTTTCTTATCATAATCTTGCAAAACATCAGGACCAATAATAATCCTATTTTTTAAACTTTCCCAACCAAGTGAAGTTCCACATATATGACCATACAAAGGTTCAAAAAGAGACATTTTAATCAATGAATCATACATATTATTATAATCAAATTAAACTAAGTGTAAATAATCTTTCCATTTATATTTTTGATCTATAACATACATTCATAGAATGTCTTCCACACCCTAATTTAATATTTCTATCTGAATATCAATTTCTAAGTGATAAGATGAACTATAATTCAATCCTCTACCAAAATTAGAAGTTAGATTTTTCCAAAATATTGAAGTAAAATGTTTATTTCTATTACAAATAATAACTTTAGGCATACAATGTAACTATACTATCTCTTTCAAAAACCATGAAGTAAACACAGATGCATCATCAAGAAAATTTTTAGCAAAGAAATGACTAATTTTTATAAATTTATCTATTACAACCAAAGTAGTATCATGTTTTCTTTTAGATTTTGGAAAATCAATTATGAAATCTAATGAAATCAAAACCCACTTACCTCATGGTACATTATGAGGGTATAATAATCTTTCTAGATGGTAATGTTCAACCTTCACATAACATTTTAAATAATTTGACACAAAGTTAGCAACTTCATGTTTCATTCTAGGCCAATAATACAAACTTTTAAGTTCATGGGTGATCTTCCTGACATCTGGATGAGTGAAATGAGGTACTATATGCACTTATTTCAATAAATCACTCTTTAAATCATCAGACTCAAGTACATAAATTCTACTTTTATGTTTTTTTAAACTAGAAAAATCAATTGAAAATCAAATAAATTCCTTTCAATAGATTCATCATCCAAATTTGCACTTACATCTTGGCAAAATTTATGATAATAGTGTTATTCTAATAATTCAGTTCTAAAATTATTATGTAGAATAGATAGGGTAGCAAGGCACATACATAATATAAGTACATTAACAACATGATTTTCTTTACCTTTCACATATGAAATATTTATATCAAAATTACTTCAAAATTATAGCCATCTATAATGGCACACATTTAGATCATCCTAGGAAAATAAATATTTTAGGCTATAATGATCATATTTTATATCAAAATACTTACCCATTATTTTTTTTTTCATTGCTTCAAAGTATGAACAATAGAAATAAGCTCAAGGTCATGATTGGTGTAATATTTCTCATGGTCCTTTAGGTTCCATGACTCATAAGCTACAACTAAACCATCCCAAGTTAATATTCCACCCAGGCCTTATTTAGATGCATCAATCCATATTTCAAAATTTCCATTCAAATCTAGTATAAGAAGTTATTGCCCTTGCACTACAAATATGTTATTAGGTTAGATAACTTATAAAAAAATTGAACAAGTCTTCTATAGTAACTAATCAATCCCATAAAACTACGTGATTTATATACATTTTAAAGATCAAGCCACTCTTGAATAGTTTAATCTTTTTTGGATCTAAAATAATATTAGCCTTTGATATAATATGACCCAAACATTGGATCTTAGACTGAAAGAAATCATATTTAGATAGATTACCAAATATTTTGTGTTGTCTTAACCTTTGTATCACTAAGCACAAATGTTGTTCATGCTCAGCTACATTCTTAAAATAGATCAATATATCATCAAGGAATACTAGAATAAACTTATCTATAAATTTTTTGAATACACTAATCATTAAGTTCATAAATGCAATAGGTACATTATTCAAGCCAAAAGGCATTATAGTGAATTTGTAATTTTCATACCTTGTTCTTAAAATCATTTTAAGAATATTATATTCCTTGATCCTTAGCTGGTGATACCCTGATCTCAAGTCTATCTTAAAAAAGATAGCCACATCCTTCATTTGATCAAATATATCATCTATCCTTGGTAAAAAATAATGGTTCTTAATAGTAACCTTGTTAAGCATGCAATAGTCAACACACAATCTCAAGGTTCCATTCATCTTTTTCACAAAGACCACTGGTGCACCCCAAGGTGACACACTTGGCCTAATATTTCTATTTTAAAATAGTTCTTGTAGTTGATCTTTTAATTATTGAAAATTTTCTATATTCATACAATAAGTTGTCTTAGATGTATGGGCTACCCCTTCACTTACATCAATAGAATTATCAAATTCATGCTTGAGAGGGAAACACAAAAATTTATCTAAAAAACCATAAAATAATATTGTAAAAATGAATGTTCCTCAAATGACATTACTATTTTTAGGTGTAGTTTCTTGCATCAAAATAAAATACAACTTGAAACTTTTATATACTAATTTATTTATTTGTAAGGATAAGATGAGATTATGTACTTTTAGTTTTAACAAAAATTAAATTTTTATAGGATTTCCCAAATCATTACAATAATATACCACTTTGTTACAATAGTTGAAATTAGATTTATGCTGCTACAACCAATCTATGACTAATATAATATAAAAAGATCTGAGAAGAGCTATAAAAAATTTACTTAGGTTTGGAAAATAACTAAGTATAAGATTACTCCCTCAAGACACTTATTAATAGATAATCTTTTACCTAAGTCAAACTCAACATCCCAACCATATTTCAAATTCATCAAATTCAACTTACAACATGTTACTAACTTAGGATCCATAAAACTATCAGTTGCTCCTAAATCAAACAAAATTGAAACAAAAAAATTATTTATTTTACCTTTACTTTCAATTGGAGTTGATTAAAAATTAGTATTTATTTTATCAATAGCTACAAACACTTTATGATTAGTTGATTGCCTAAATTTATGCTTAGGATGATATCTGTGGTAGTTATTATCTCTATATTCCTAGCATACTACAACTCTTCGTGGAATCACAAGAATAGTATTAAACTTGGTAATAGGCATATTTTGATTACCTTGAATTGAATTCATTTTAAAATTAGCAATAGAAGAATTCAAATTATTGAAATTATTATTCTTCCCTTGAAATTTATTGAATCCACTAGTCTTCCAAGTGAATCTATGGTTATAATCATACTTCTTAAAATTCTTAGGAAAAGGGGACATATTTTTACTCTTATATTTTTAATTATTTTATTTAAAATCTTATCTTGTCTTTCATTGAGCCTTCTCTTTTCCTTCTTCCCTATGCATAGATTCAATAACAATAATTAAAGTCTTAGGATTAGTCATATTCACATCATGCATTAATATTTATTTCAATCCTGACTTAAACTTAGTGATGTTAGTCTATTCATCATGCATGTAATTAACATGATGTAGAAGATTCAAAAAATTATTTTTATACTTAGTCATAGTCATATTCTCTTATTTCAATAGCTAAAAATTTGTGATTTTCTATTCCTTGAAGATAGAAATAAGATGGTTTTTTATGAATTTCCTTTCAAAAGTGGGCCAAGTAAGAGTCATTGGTTGGTAACATTATAAAACACATAGATGATTCCATCAAAGATATACAAATTCTATTAATTGATAGGTTACCACCCTTGCCTTCACATTAGAGGACATATTTTATAGATTCAAATATTTTTATAGGTGTACTAACCATGCATAGATAACATCACCTGATTCCTCACCTAAAAAGGTTGGTGGAGGAAAATTATTAAAATCCTTAATAATATCATCATCCATATTACCAATATAATTCTAAATTTATGATTCATCCAATTGTCTTTCATCTTAACTAGAAGTTCATCAGATGGAACACCTTCTATACTATTTAACCTTCTCTCCTAGGTATCCAATTTAATTTAAAGGAAATTTAAAACATTTCAAATTCCATTCAAAACTAATTCCTAATAAATTTTAGGGTCATTTTCTTCATTATTAATTCCCTCAACATTATTAAGAGGTGGTTCTGCTCTCTCAAAAATGTTGTCCCTACAACCTCTTCCTCTACCCAGGTGAACATTTCTTGGGTTATTATCTACTATTTTAGATATTTTCCTCACCATATTGTGGTGAAACAAAACAAAAACTAAACACAAATTAGAAATAAATATTTCTAAAAGTTACCCAGATTAGTAAACCATCCTCTAATACTAAAATTTCATGACCAGAATTTTTTTTATAACACAACCAAATAAATTAACATAATAGTTCACTCAGAATTTAACATTGTTAATAGA
Source organism: Torreya grandis (assembly GCA_037957365.1). Classification (NCBI taxonomy): domain Eukaryota; kingdom Viridiplantae; phylum Streptophyta; class Pinopsida; order Cupressales; family Taxaceae; genus Torreya; species Torreya grandis. The sequence continues at coordinate 2,031,685 of JARHVA010003052.1, forward strand.
GGTTCCTGATAAAACATAACATTCTAAGGATGAGGATAACTAAGTATTATTCAAGTGCATAATATAGTGCATAAAATTCATATTTAACAAGGAAGACAAAAACATAGCAGAGATATATTCTAGGGCATTTGATAGGAATTAAGATTAACTAGTATTTAAGTAATCATTAACAAAGCAAATATAATAACTTGGATAGGATTAAACCATGAATTAAACATGATTTCACATACAAGGAACAAAATAAGAAATACAACAGGTAACCATAACCAAAATATTCTATATTAATCTCAATAAAATTTCATCATCTTCTTTATATAAGCATACATATTTATAGTCATTTATAGTCCTTGACTATTCACATTCTTCTCATACTTTGGCACCAAAACAGGGGACTATTCATATTACATCCTTTTACAAGTCATGGAGGATAGGAAACATGCATATAGTCAATAACTAAATACATAATTCATGAATATTCAAGGAATATCTTATATAACTTTAATTATCCACTTTATTCTCATAACACTTTCTTGGACTTAAAATATTGTCTCATTCCAAGATAACATTACATGATCATTTAATGGTGCATTTAGGGTAGAATCTAAAGAAATGGTTAGACTAGTAAGAGTCATAATAATCACTCAAGGTGTCATTTTTGATTTTAACCTCTTACACACTACTTAGTTACCCTTTCAGGTTTTCAATAGGCTAGCATAATTAAGTGGCCACCCTTTATGTATTTTCAACCATCTTGCCTCACTTTGCTCACTAATCATACCCAATACAAAATTTGTTTAATTTTTTTTTTAAAAAATTGTACCTTACACAATTCTTAACTGGAAGGAAGTGGCATTATTATGGAAGAGGACTAGTTAGAAGGATCCTTGGCCCTAGAGTGTGCATATTTTCACTACATGATGACTTGCTAGAGCTCAGATGGTAGTTTATAAACTAGAACATTGAGAATCTAATCCATCTCACTATATGATAGAGCCATGTTAGTTTTGTAGGTATGTTATCGAGCATCACTTCCTAGACCATGTGGATCAGGTTGCATATTGGTACATGATATCCAATAAGTTATTTTAGGTATAAAGCATCAGTGATGCTCATTATTTCCTTTGTATTATTGACCCTTATCTATATTTTGCATCTCAATTGCTCCAAATTTTCTATGTGGTGTTCTGCTTAGAAACCCACAAATGAACTACATCATAGGTCATGATACCAGTTGATAAGTCTATCACATATGTTATCCCTGGTGGTGAATGATCTTGAAAAGCAAGGTCATTTTAATATATTAATGTAATCTGACTATCCATGGTTATCTTGGCCATTGTAGCTATGGTGAAATCTATACTAGAGCTAGTAAGATAGTTGTTAATGTGTTACTTCCAGTCTAGAAGACTTCATGCAACCTAATGTGCCTAGAGGAATATAATATTAACCATGCTTTGATACTATTATAAGGTTATCAAAGTAGATACCTCATCATTCATGCTTTGGCCTAATGTACCCACTACATGAAGTTGTTAGACTATGTACTAGTCCTTTATGAGCTCAGCAACTAATGTCTTGAGCTTGTGGTATTCAAACATCACTTGGTTACCAATTAATCGAGTGGCCAAGTCTAGAAAAGTGTATTCAATCATTTTTTCCACTTCATGAAGGTGAGCCCTAAGATCCATATTCTCTACCTTAAACTGATCCCTTTCTCTCTCTAGGGAGGTGGCCTTCTATGTGATCAACTCCTAGAACATTGAGGCACCCTCTAATTATTTATTTAATGGAAACTAGGAGATGTCCAAAGAAACCTTTTGCTTTATTAAAAGTGTGGAAAATGTGCTTACAAATGATACAGGATCTAGACATGGCATGGGGGATAGTAGGAGTGATAAGGTGGTTCATAAAGTAGCTATTATGGGAACATCCCAAAGTTAGACACCTCTTAATGATAACTTGGGTTAGTATGATCTTGATTGAGTGGTTATTGGTGTTTGTTGTTGTACTTTGGCCTCTGCTACCAGCTTGGTTTGGTGCATAGCATCTTCAATATATTTGTCTTTGGCTTCCTCCTCCTCCTAGTTATTTTTCTTCTCTTCTTCCTCCTTATTTCTCTCATCCTCTTCCTCTTTCTTATTTTTCTCTTTCTATTCTTTTTTCTTCTTCTCTTTTACCAAAGCCATATCCTTGAAATTCTCTTATGTAGCTTGGGTCTAATCTTATGCTTGTGCTTATGCTTGTTATTACCACAGGGCTTCATCCTCATCCTCCTTCTTCTTGGTAGCTTCCATGGCCTATTGTGTTTGGTTTACTGCATCCTATTTTCTCTTTTCTTCTTCTTATTCTTCTCTCTCTCTCTATGCTTTCTTGACTACATCAACTATTTCTTATGCCTAATTGGCCACATCCATGGCCTTTTTAATGTCAGCCTTAGTGTCCTTGGCCTTTTGTGTTGCCTCAACTTATTTGGATTACTATGTGATGTATTGTTGCACTTCTTTTTTTCTCTTCTTTTCCTCCTTTATCAGTTAGTGTTCAGTTACATGAGCTACTTATTCCATATAGACTATTGATCCTCTTTTGTTGGTTACTTCAATGTAATCCTTCAAGATCTCAAGCTTGTGGAGATGGTGGTGAATCAACTAGTCAAACCTCCAATCTAGAAACCTATGCCTTCCTTTTCACGATCATGACCAGTCTATGTTTGGGTGGTGGTGCATTAGGTCCTGGGGTAGGTTGTGCTTCCCACGCCATGGATAGTCATCCAAACATGTGCTCTTATAGTGTAGGGGAAACCTTGGCATCTAATTTTGTTAGGATTATGGATAAGCTATTTAGGTGGGCCCTCTGTGAGAGATGTAAATATGTCCTTAGCTATGAATGTTAGTGTATGTTACAACTAGAAGAAGTCCATTCTAGATTAGAGTTACTCTATTTATTCTCAAACTATGTTTACAATAATGGAAGGTGGGTAAGGTGGGAGGTCTACCCATAGATCAAGGGAAACCTAATTTTTCACTTGAACCATGTGCACTACCTTCTAAAATAAAAATTATTTTTCTTCTTCCCTCTCATAGCAGTATCCATCTATGTCTACCATCATGACCTAGTAGACTTCATGCTCATCAGTGCCCATTTGGATGAGGTCACATGAGCTCTCAATTTATGACACCTTTAGATCATCTTTCCAACTCATGATGTTACATATCATTCAAGTCAAGGGAGGAGATGCTGAATGAGGGTCTACTTACACTTTCCCTTCTATTATTATGAATTGGTTGTTTCTTCTAGCTATTATGTAATAAGAACATCTAAACTAGGTGGTATGGATTGCAAGGGGGTCACACACCTGACTACAAATGTTTTTTAGGTCACTTTAGCTTGCACCATATCCATTATCATGAAGAAAGGGAACACTTGGAAGGGTGACTATGGTAGTTAATAGAAAATTATGAAAATGCTTATGGGAAGTAGAGTGATAGTGGCATGCTAACTCAAGTATTGCATAATGTCAGGGGTACTTAGGGATGTATTGTGATGAGGTCTAAGAACTCCTCCTACTAGAATTTTAATTTTACCTCATGTACAAGAGATCCATAGTCATATGTCCATATGATATTATATAACTATTGTACTAACTAATAGTTTGTATTTAGGTGCACTTTTCCCTCTAATGACTTCCATTTCTTGAAGCAAAGTAGGAATATGAGGAACTGGTATTGGAATGTTTTCTTGGGTGAAGTGCAACACTTATTAATATATGTTTGTAACTCCTAGATGAAGTACTTAGGCTACTTGAATTATTTATTATGGTGGATTATTTGGTAGGTGATTTCTAACACTCTTTTGGGTATTTGACTGGAAGACTTGGTCATCTATCAAAATCATCTAGTTATGCACTCCACAAGAATGTGCACTAGCTTATTTGGGATTTCATCAATGGGAATCCCTCTATTTATTTGCACATATAGGTCTTAAACTTGTTGAAAAATAAAGGGTATTTTTTTCTTGTATGGGAGTAAAAAATATCCATGCATAGGCATGCCCAAGGCATGGGCCATGGATTGTGTGTTGATTACAATAGTCTCATCAAACCTAAATTGATTTTACCCTCATTGTATCATCCTAGAAATACTTGGACAATCTCCCCTAGGTCATTGAATGCAGGCATTCATAACAAGTTCTAAACATCTATATTTTGGAAATGGTGGGGAGATGCGAGGGAAAAAAATTGTACAACATCAATAAGATTGAGATAGAATAAATTTTACTCAGCTTGGAAAAGGTTATCGAATAGCTCTTGGTCACTAAAATTTATTTGCCTGAGTACCATGTCGACACCCATGGCCTCTTTTTACACATCAATGAGATCCTTGATTAGTTGCAATGTATCCATAGATATATGAAGTGATGAAATTGGAATATGTTGTGTGCTCTATGTAATAAAAATAGCTTATCTCTTGAGAAGGGTAGCTTAGAAAAATACACATAAGGATGAAATGATGACTTAGTGTTAGAACTTAGATTTTATAGATTTGGTGCCTCTTAGCTTTTGCATCCTAGACATGCTTAGCTATCCACTCATCTTGAATACAATGGTAGATGTGTAAAATCTATATCTAATCTAGCCATTAAAGTAGTTAGTCATTGGGGCATGTGTGGAGTTACACCATTATGCTCTTTGGTGTTTGTATGGGGGGTACGAGCAACTAATGTTGATGAGCCATCAATTTTTTGAATATCATGTCAATAAACCCTTAGATCATGCATTTATTTATGGTAGATGACCATTATATAATGGATATCTTGTTGATGAGATGTAACTTGCCCAAAAATTCTTTGAAATGACTATCATATAATAAGACTGGCTGATATTTTTGAAATTATTTTTAGCATAAGTTCCTATCATGATTTTTGGCTCTACTTATGCACTTCCTACATCCACACTGATCTACGTCTAAACTCATCCATATAATTTAGTTTGAGTCAATTAGTAAGAGACTCATAATATATGAGTCATATGACCATGTCAATATGTAGGCTAGGTACTAAGTATTCCATCAGCATGAATGATTCAAGACCATACACCAATTGGAATGGCATAAATAATCTAAACCTTTTGTAATGTGTGCGATATGCCTATAAAATCACAAGAATGTGATCTTCCTAGTCATCCTAATTAACATCACATATTTTTGTCAGCATTTTACCTAACACTTTATTGGAAGCTTCAGCTTGGCCATTGGCTTATGGATGATACATAGTGCTTTTATGATGAGAGATCATAAATTAATTAGTTATAGCCTTGATGGTGTTGTTCAAAAAGTGCATTCCTCTATGACTGACTAAATTTATAGGGTATCCAAACCTTGTTATGATGTTTTCATATAGAAACTTCACTATGTCCTTCACATTATAGCTAGATATTGTGATAGCTTCAACCTACTTAATAAAATAGTCCTTCACAATGATGATATATCTTGATTTACTATGCTTTCTCAATGGGTTGATAAGTCCAACAAAATCTATGTGCCATTTTTCAAAATGATGCTTATCTAATAGAGGATACAAAGGCATTTCATCTTTCTACAACAGTTTACCCATATGTTGGTAGACATCATAGTGTTGCATAACTCTATATGCATCTTGGAATAAATTTGTCCACCATAATCAAATTTTTAGTAGTTTTTTGGTTGTCTTCTTCTAAAAAATATCCTCCTATGACTCATTGATGAGATTCCTCCAAGAGTTGAGGTTGTTCATGTTCTAGAACAACCCTGCATAGAACTTCATCTTTCCCCAAGCAAAATAGAATCCCATTGATGATCGTATATGATAGTGCTCTAGTAAAAAATTATTGTTCTCATGTTCTTGATAGTGCACAGGTAAAAATCCTTGTTCAAGGAAGTTGGCAATGGCTTAAAAATTCTCAATAATAATAGAAACACAAAATAAGTGAGCATTAGGATAGTCTTCTTGTAATTCATCTAGATCCTCACCATTAGGAATATGGTTGAGATGGTCTGGTCCTACATTCTCTCTTCATAAATTTATAATTATATGTAATTAAAAATATTGAAACAACATCAACCATCAAGAAATACATCTTCGTAGCATTAGCTTGTTGACAAGGTATCATAGGGCTTGATGATCAATAAAGACTTTGAATGGTGTTGTAAGCAGATAATGTTAAAATTTATGTAGTGCAAACATGATGGTCAATGCTTCTCAGTTAGTGGTTGTGTAGTTTTTCCCTACATCAAATAGTTTTTGGCTATCAAAATGAATAGGATGGTCAAGTCTACCATATCATAGATACATAATAATAACACCAATTGGTGATCCTTGAAGCATCTATATGTACATGAAAATAATTGATCTAATATATACAAATAAGTATGGGCATAGTAACCAATATTTATTTTAACTTGATGAAGGTTGATTGGTATTTTGAAGTCTAGACAAACTTCACATTCTTGTATAGTAAGGATTCAAATGGAGATGAAAGAGTTTTGTATCCCTTGATAAAATTATGATAGTAGCTTGTATTCCTTAGAAAAGAACACACTTTGATGGAGGCAAACTCAATATTCCTATAATTTTTACCTGATCTAATAGAATGCCTTTGTTTTATATGATATGTCTAAGCACAATGCCAAAGGTTATAAAAAATAAAAATTTATTCAAATTCAAATAAATTCATAAATCTTGGAATAATTCCAACATTAAACACAACTTAGATAAATTTTATTTGAACAAGGAGAAGACTACCCAATCATCAAGATAAACCTCCAAGAGGTCATGAATGAAATCCTTAAATGCCATAACCACTACACGATAAAACACCATGGGTGAGTTCTTAAGGCCAAAAGGTATGACCTTGTATGAAAAATAACCCCATTCCATTACAAATTTTGTTTTGGATCTATCTTCTTCTATGATCTGTATTTGATGATATCCATTGAAACCATCCATGAAAGAATAAAATTCATGTCTTGCAACAAACTCCAAAACTTTATTTGTTAATGGAATTGGGAATGGATCATTGACATACGTATCATTCAAAATGAATTAATCCCCACATACTCATATTTATCCTATTTTATTGGGTTGGACTACCATGGGGCTTACCCAATCTACTTTTTCTACTAGATAGATGATTCCTACATCTTGCATTTTATCTAGTTCAGCCTTTACTTTTAGCTTCATATTCAAATTGAGCTTGTATGGCCACATATCTATAGGTTGTGCACACTCCTTTTGTTTAATATGAATATCACCAAGATATAGTTCAACACCTTGTAAATATAATAATTTTTTGGGAAAAACATCTTGATAATCCCTTAGAAGTTGCATAACTTCATATACCTCAGCATCCATCTAATATTCGTTGATGCTTGCTAATTTTGGGACCTCCTCTAACCCAATGTTTGACATGATTTTTGAGAGGTTGTTGAATTTTTTTGTGTTTTTATTCATCAATGGATTATTTTATCCTTCATTTCCCTTCTTTTTTGAGAATTTGGATATTGTGCAACTTATTTTTTTAGTCAATTTTGCACTAGTGTTCTTTAGTGGTTCTACAAGTCACTCAGGCTCAAATAAATCATTCAAATCTAGAGCACCATTAGAATATGAATCCTCAATGTATTATACCTCATATTATATGTGGTAAGATGGATTTATCAAATATTATTCTTCATTATTATCAACTTTGTACCTTTGTAATGCCACATTAAGATAAGAGGCTACATTCTTCTGCATAGTGGATTCGGTTGTGGTACTTAAGTCTTCTATGCACCCATGGCATAGTAAATATTTAATTTTCTATAGTGCATTGTGAACCAAAGGATTTTAATCTTTGAAAACAAATGTTTTTATAAAATCACTTTGCACTTATTCCCAATGTTTGGTTTCCCTTATGCACTCTTGGTGCATGTACCATGTTGCTGGTAATGGAGCAAGTATATAGTGGAAAATATGAACCCAATAATTTGGTGCCACATATTCCTCATTAAAAACTTTAAAAAATTTATGTATATGAATTTTAGGGCACTCACTTTATTTTAAATAATTACCAATTGGTGAGGATAAACTATGGCAGATGGAACTTGTTAATCATGAGCTCGTAGGCATCATCCCACTCAAGTTGGTCTTGATGAGGTGCCCACCATGTTACAACAACACCTTTTAGGGAATAATTTAAAGTGATGACCCACTATTCAATGGTCAGTGTATGAAATTAAAAATAAAGAATAAAGTTATTTATGTCCTCAGTTGCATATTATACTAGAATTTATCGCTCATATATAAAGACCATTCACATCAATTAGAGTTCATGGTCACCTTGGGCCCAATTGAAGAGGTGGGTATCTAAGTTGCCACTAATATATGAAGCCATTTACAATGGAAAATTTCTTTCCATAGTCAACTCTATGTATTCTTGAATGTGATTGCCAACTTGGTATAGGGAGTTAACTTCTAACCAAATAGGAGATTTTGCATACATAGATTCACACTGTTCTATGACAAATGGGTTTACTATCATCTACATAGCTACTAGTTTGGGACTCCATTATTTTGATGTCTTTAGTTATTTAGTGAGAAATGGTTGTACCATAGGTGTATTACATTGTTATAAAAAGTTACATTCAATTGCATGTAAAACTTTTGGATTTTCCTCAAAATTCACCTTTATCTGATTAGTTTCTTGTGTAGTGTATGGAGAGTCTGGTTTAACCAAAAATATGTAAGGATTGTGCATTTTTTTAATAGGAATGATAACCACTTTATCACCTAGGTGTGCATCTAATTAGTTTCTATACTATGTTAATAGTCATCTAACAATCATATGCCCATTTCTTACTTATGAGCACAAGGTGATGTGTTGCTATGGTTTTCATGTTGCTAACTTCAAAGTCACCACATAATGTCAATTCCAAAACTTTGATCTACACATATTATAAGACACCAATAGGATTAACCTTTCCATAATTATCCAGGCTTAAAGTTATGGGATTCTAACTCAGAACTAGTTATCCAATGGCTTCCTAGGTAGACTTAGGAATCATATTGACTATGCTGCTAAAATCAAAGACATCATTCAAAATATAATAACCAATAAACTTAATATATATATATATATATATATATATATATATATATATATATATATATATATATATATATATATATATATATATGTATTAAAATCCTAGGGTTTCTTCATTTTGATTTACCATACCAAATTATCCATCTTCTATTTCCCATGTTATGCACACTCCAACAGATTATGTAGTAGGTTGGTGATATTCTATAAGATATCTTCATTGCATAGTGTAGTTAAAATTTTTAGAAGATATATGATCATAGTGATAACTCTATCCAAATGCATGATGCACATGATCTGGCTATACATTTATGCATCTATTACTACAACATCTCCTTTGGTGGTGTCTTGATGTTGGATACTTTTCAACAACTGTGTAGGTTTGTACATAGGGCCCTTTTTTGTAGCTAGATATGGGTACTTATCCTATTTTTGGATCCCCTAATATTGTGGTATTTTAAATGGATTAAAACCTTGGTCTATGTGTTTTTTTCATGTAACAACATTCAAAAATGCATTTTATTTAGGCTGTGCACTCACCATATTCACATTCCAAACAACCTTGTCCTTTTGCTACTTATCTAAGAGGGGACAATCTTCTATGTCATGTTGATAAAATATTCTATAGTATGTATAGTATGACTACCTTTTTGGATTCATCAGGTAATTTCATTAGATGTGATTATATTTTCCACATAGATAGCATTTTAGGGGAGGCCATTGATAGTTATTCCCTCTGATCCCCTGATATCCTCTTCTGTATCCACCTCAAGCTCCTCCTTTATTAGAATAATATCCACCTTGATACCCTCCTTATGGCTATGAAGTGTTCTAATGCTGGTGTTATTGATTTTTATCTCCAATTTTGAATTATTTTTGTGTAGCTGGTGGGGCCCAACTTGTTTGTTACTTTTTTATTATGGATGAGCTTTAGGGTGTTGCATTCTAGTACTGAGGGGATATAGGTGTCCAACTTGGAAAATAAGGGGTCCATATAGATAGACCTTGATGTTGATACTATAGTGAACTTAGAATCTATTGTGGACCCATCTAGGTTGCATGACCTTTATCTACCTCTAGGCCAAGGATCACCGACTTCACTAAGGACATTTGATGCACAGTGATGGAAAATAAATTTTTAGTGATGCCTTAGTTAAGCTCCTATAAAGCCTGATATTTATTTTCATCATGATTAGATGACTTAACAAAAGTAAAATACAAATTCTATAGGTTCTTGATATATTCCTATAAAAGGTGGAAATTCATGGTGGCATGCCTTACTACTCGATAGAGTTCACAAAATTCTATCTTGAATTTAGGACAATCATTTTTATGATGTCTTTTTCTGCACTCCATACACCATATATTTAATTTAGGCTTATCTAACTCATTATATTGATCCATTTATTTCATAAAATCTTGTAATGTATTTTTAATCTTAGAATTAGCAATAAAATCTTCTCTATAATCTTCAATATGTTCTACACATAGATCAATAACTCTGCATCTATTTTCATAGCATACTAAGTTTGTGAAATGGAAAACCTAAAATTGGAGCATAGTCCTTCAAAAAACCATGTAGTTTTATCTTTATATATGAAATCAAATTCTAACTTACTCATCACATCAAAGAATCTATGGTCATGGTCGTAGACTAATTCTCCCAATTTTTATCATATCTCCTTCAAGTCCTATATAGTCTGACTAGTGCATTTCTTGATTTTGAATTCTATGATGAGCTAATCCTCAACATATTTTATAATTTCCTACTAGATATATCTTTAGTATATGAACTCTAATGCTCTACCAACTAGTGACCATACTAATTTAAACTTTTAAATAACTTCATCAATGATGCCCTTAGCTTTCCATCTCATCTTGTAAGTTAGCAAGTACTATTCAAGATCCATGAAACCATCGTAGTTGGATAAATTTATGAATCCTCCTAGATGAGTCATCATGTTGACTAGTATAAATGGAGTCTTTTTCATAACTATTATTAGAGAGGGATATGTTTTGAGTGATCCTTCCTGTGTACTACTCTACACACTAAGAGAATTATCATGTGCACTTTGTTTATCTACACTTTCTTCTTTTTGTTTAGTTTCAACTAATTTTATGGACTTAAAAGCCTTTATAATATATTATTTTATGAATTTTAGTACCCCAATAGGTCACATGTTCTAAAAATGGTCCTTCCCAACTATCACTTTCCTATCCACCTACCTGAAATCTTCTACTAAAATATAAAAGATTGAGATATGGGGAAGTGTGTTATTCTAATGAATGGTTATTTCTTACAAATTATTATTCTTCTATGCTTGAACCTACATTTAACCTATAACTGTGTTCTAGTTTTTTACATAATTCTTTTTCTTCTGATAATACCCTTTCTTGTAGCTATTCACTACATCTACATCTATATGTTCTACTTCTAAACTATTCTTGTCTTCCTCTTCACATTTCTCATCTTCATATTTTTCTTTGTTATCTTTATATATCTACCCAAATTCATTTCATATTTATTTATTATTCATTCTTCCTCTCATTCATCACATATTCACACTCATTCATCATATAATATACTACTACTTTTACCTTTACTCATCACTACTTGGGTATTCTTCTATTTATTCCATAAATTCTATTGTCACAATTATTTTTTTGAATCCATACTTTTCTTCTAACTCTTTTTTCTTCATGTCTTTATTCTAGATTTAGGTTCAATCTTTACTTACTCATCTATCCATCATTCACCATCATTCACACACCCCCATACACTTAAAGTGACTAATTCATATTGGCTAGAGTAGGCACCATGGCCTTATCCATAACCAACATCTTTATTAGGAGAGGTAGTCATTACAAAAAATTTACTCTAATTCCTTAGATAAAATGGTCTTTCATAGATTAGAATGCTATATACCCTTGCATTATAAATTTGGTGATGTATCTATATATGGTGGTAGCAACCTAGTAGTCTATAGCTCTATTCTAGTCAGTTTTTAGTTTCAACAATTGATATATCATTTCTTTAGTCTAGGTAATTATTTATTTCATTTTGGAATTAAAGAATTAGTATTCCAATCTTGTCAACCAATTAGCTAGGATTTCAGGTAATTCACATTAAAAATTTTCATATATTTCTCTATAGATATGCTCATAAATAATTTCACTTATGGTAAGATCAGGCCTTTTAGATTCATCTTCTATGAAATTCCATACTTTTTGGTCTAACCATGTTTCAATGTCTCACTACCTCAATAACCATCTTATCATAGATTCTTCTATAATGAGTGGTTTTATGCTCACCACACCATTGTTAGTAGAGGTTCCTAATATAGTAGAACATGCTAAGGTCAAGGATAAATAATTCTTATTCAAGTGCACATGATAATGTAGAGAATTCATATTTAACGAGGAAGACAAAAACATAGTAGAGGTATATTTTAAGGTGTTTGATAGGAATTAAGATTAACTAGTATTTCAGTAATCATTCATAGAGCATATAGAATAACTTAGATATGATTAAAGCATACATTAAACATGATTACACACATAAGGAACATAATAATAAATACAATACGCAACCATAACCAAAATATTCTATATTGATCTCAATAAAAGTCTATCATCTTCTTCATAAAAACATACATATTTATAGTCTTTTATAGTCCCTAACTATTCACATTCTTCTCAGACTTTGGCACCAAAAGAGGGGAATTTTTATCTTCTATCCTTTTACAAATCATGGAGGATAGGAAAAAATACATATATCCAAAAATTGAATACATAAACAAAAATATTCAAGGAACATCCTACATAACTTTACTTATCTGCTTTCTTCTCCCAACAAGCATGGAAACACATAATGAGATCCATAACTATGTTACAACAAACATAAGAACTAGACTAAGTACAAAACCAATAAATGAATTCTTTAGGAAGTAATTTTTAACCACCTAGTACTCAGATAGAAGTTGGCCAATGTGGTCATAACCATTAACCTCTATCTACATATTGTGTTGTAGCCTTCCTAATGGAGTCATTAGTGACTTGTGCCCTTACTCGAGTACTTGTACATGCTATAAAATATCTAGTACCTCAAGGGTATTATTATAAAAGTATAATAAATAAAATTAGAGAAAGTTAAGATTCAATAAAAGAGTCATCATATTAATCTTTATTAAGTATGATTCATCAAAATCATAACCAATAGATAAAGATAAATGGAAAAGGACTATTTAAAAAAGTAGTGCCAAGTATTTGAATGCCATTTCAAATAACTATCAACTAGCATAAGTAATTAGGCATGCTATCTACTGAGGATACACAAGTTTCTAAGGATTTTTTAACAACCATGCTTTAGTTTTGATTAGGAAAATATTAGCATTTATAGGTAGGGTAGAATTTCAAGACTAGCTTCCCTAAGGATTATAATGTCTTAGGATAGATATATTATTTCCCTTTAAATTAGTCCATGGTCTTAGTTTAAGTATTCATATTACTTATTAAATAAGTATATTGTCTTAATCTTAAATTCCAAGATAAACTCTTACTTAAACAATATTGTAAAAAGAAGATAAAGTAAAAAACATAAAAAGAAGATAACAACTCAGCCAAGTAAAAAAAAAACTTACATAAAACTTTAGATTATGTCATTAAAAAAATGACTTAACTTAATGTGATAATACTCAAAAGTTCAATCAAACCCATTTGAAAAATCACAACAATTAAATAATCAATAGATTGATTACCCCAAATAAGTCAATGTAATCATGAATGATAATTATCTCAATTATCATTTCTAGATTTAAATTAATAATTCAAAATGATTTCATAACCCTAAGTTAGATAATCATAACTTAACTTAATATACATAAAAATTCAAACAAGTAAAATAAAAATAATAATAAATCATTCCAAAAAACCTTGTAATTATTTCAAACCCCTGTGGGGACTCCCTCCAGTCCTTATCCCCCACAAAACATCCACAGTTAGAAACAACCAATAGAAATTTTTATTTATATTTTCCTTTGTTATATTTTTTAACCAATTTTACCTATTTAGGGGTTTTAAAACAAATAACCAAATCAAACCCTAGTTACATTTTAGAACAACCAAGTCGTATGGATCTTTAAACACACATCCAACTTAATCAAAAATAACCTGAGCCATCACAATAAACCAATAGTCACCATAATAAACCAATAAATCACCATAGGTCATATAGCTTCTATAATATTACACATCCATAAAAAAAACAATGCAATCATAACCAACAAGCACATAGTTTCCATATATAAGGACACTATGGCTTATATCAAAATCCAGTAAAATATTTAACTCAAAACTGAGTCAAACCAAACATTAATAAAATACAAACAACTATAATCATTACTCAAAATAAAACATAATACCCAAAAATAATTTTGAAGAATATGAATTTATAATTACATAAACACATTTTTCTCATTAAAATAAAATAACACACAATCAACTTCATAATACAAAAAATAACAATGATTTACCCATGACCTCACTATGGAATTTATACATTAAAAACACAATTTTCACTCCCACACATAATCATTTTAAAACTAAAAAAAAATATTACCAACAACTTAACAAAACATTGCAAGTGCTCATAGTTTTTTGAGGCATAACACTAGTTATTGCTTGCTGTTTAAGCTCTGTGCGCCCCCAAACCATGCCCAAATTTGAAATCGGCTACCATGGTTTTGGTGACTGGAGTGGCTATGGATACCGACATGGGAGGGGTTCCTTCTGCTAGTAAGGGGAGGGATCTGTTCACCCCTAAAGTAATTTTTTCTGTGGGGGGAGGAGGTTCAACGGAATTGCATTCTGCCGATGCTTCCGGTTCAAGGTATGGACCAGGGGGAAGAAATTACGTGGATGTGGTGGCCTTTGAAGTGGATTTACATGGTGCTTTGCCTCATGAATCATTGGGGCCTACCTGTGTATCACTGGTAAGTGCTTTGAAACCTATTAGGGTATCTCTAGACCCTAATTTAGTGGAAAAGATCTTCCATTCGGAAGAATGGTTTTCCTCTTGTGCTGTAATTTTTCACTTCCATGGTTTTTGGCCCTCTCTTATAGATCTAAAGAATTGGATTTCCAAGAACTGGACGCATATTAAAGATGGTCAAATCCTTCCCCGTGCCAGGGGTTTTTTTATAATAATATTTAACAGCCCTGAAGATAGGAAATCTATATTGTGTCACAACAATTTTTCTTGGCAGGGCAGATTCCCTCTTATGGCCAAACCTTGGCATAAGGATTTTAATCCTCTCTCAAAATCCTTTAACAAGATCCCAATATGGGTGCGACTACCTTATATTCTGTTACACCTGAGGGAAGAGGAGGTTTATAAAACCATTGGAAATGTTATAGGAAATTTTTTATATAAAGAAGATAGTGCGAAACCTCTCCACTCGACTTGTGCAAGATTTTTGGTTGAAGTGGATGTTTCCAAGGGCCTTCCTGAGGTGATTTGCCTTGAATCCCCAAGGGGTAAATGGACACAAATCTTGGACTATGAGGGGATCCCTTTTCGGTGCTAGAAATGTCACTAGATGGGACATGTTGTTCATTGTGCTACTAGGAATTCTAATCCCAGACGTTCACCTTCTTGGTGGTCTAAAGTTCCCTCTGAATAGAACATAGATAAACAACCTCTGGAAGCAACAACTGAATCCGAGTTTGAGATTGAGGAAAGTTTACAATTTGAATCGAAAGATGAAGACGAATTAGTGGTGAAACATTCTAAGGAAACTCCTGATGAGGCAGTGGTTAGTGATATAGCTAAGCCAGAGGAGGAGGTGGTGGTCTCAACCCCTATTTTGGAGGATCTTTCTAAGAACCTGACTATGGTTGATTCTCACAAGGATTCTATGCCTACTGGAAACCAAAGATTGCTGTATAATGAGGCATGGGAAGTTGAGGTAGCTAAGGTAAAGGACAGATGGACTGCAGTTAGGAGAAAGAAGTCTAAGCCTCTGGTCCCTCCTCTAGCTATGAATCTTTGGTCTTGCATAAAAAATAAAAACAACTTAAAAGACTGATCTAAAGGTCCTTGTTGCTGACTGATTTGTCTTATTTGTTGGTAATAGGCCCCTGTTTAACCTGGGGTTAGTACTTTTTTGCTTTTAGGTTCTTTTGTAACCTGGCTGTGCTTTATGGTTTTATCTTTCTTCTTCTTGTATTGGGTTTTGGGGTCCCTTCAAAACCTATTTTTACCTTAATCTAAAACATTGCAAGTGCTCAACTGATCCATCACACAAAGATATAAAACTAGCATGATGGCCCTTATGAGGGTTTCAATCAAATTCAAAAATAAAGATCAAGCTTTTAGAGAAAGACCTAATCTTTACGTTCAACTATATTTTCTAAAAATAACCCAAATTTTTAAAAACATTACTTACTTGGTTGATGAAAGTCAGCCATAATAGTTTTTCTACACTTTTAGCCTCCAAGCACCAAAATTATGTGTATATTTTCACAAAACTACTAGCATAGTAAATACAAAAACTAACCCCAATTAACTCTCCACAATCCATATATGGATGTCAAGATAAATTCTTCTAACTATAGTTCCCATTCTTGATATTCCTCATTCATAATTACTTCACATCAACCTTAGTCGCCACACAAAGAATTTTGGTAGAGTTTCTCCAATGTTTCCAAACATCTAAGACAATTCCCAAAATGAATTCATTGAACCCTAAAAACCAATTAAATTCTATTGAATCCCTTTTTATGGTAATGTGAGCCATTTATACAATCACTAAGTCATTGGTTTTAACAAAATCCACCAAAATTAATTACCATGACCCCCATGTGGGTCAAGACCCTAGCCCAAGTCCACAAAGTAGTGACTTAACCAGATGCAAATCAAACAAATAAGTATGCTAAGTAAGGTCCATTAAAACATACAAACCATCATGCCTAAGTCATTACAAAACATAGTTTTAATATGTTTTGATACAAGTTTGAAACTGTATAGAGTCCTTTTAAAAACCATTAAGTCATAGTTTTAAAGACAATAAAATATCAATGAATGTTAAATAACAAATATGAAATGCAAAAAGATGATGAAGATAGGAACCACTATTGACACAAACGGTTACATGATCGACCATGTTATCGAAGTCAATGAGTAAAGAGTTCAAAAAAATACACAAAACTAAATTGATGGAAATGATAAAAATCACTAAGAATTAGTAGTCATCAATCACTTAGACTCAAATAATGATAGTCTTACAAAAATAATATTGAATAACAAATGTTTGCATAAACTAAAAATTGACTCAAATAAACTATTAATAAAATTGATCATAAAATGATAACATACAATAGTTAAACAATAAAAACATAATGACTAATCATTAATATCAACAATCTTGACTTTATGTTTAATTTCACTATTTATTTTATCCAATTGCTTCTCCATGTTTCCCTATTTTTCAGTTTCACTCACAATCTTATTCAATTAACTATCCTTGTAGTCAACCAATAGACTATCAATGAAATATAGACATCTAATTATAATAAATGCAATAACAACATTTAAATAATAAATATAATATAATAATGAATCAATACTCATTAAGTAATAAAATTAAATATTATAATGAAATGTAATCCATTATTGTCTCAGTAACTATAATGAAAATATATCAATGTAGATCACTAAATGTAATACCATAGAAAAATAATAAAATATGTCTCAAATAATTCATAACTAGACTATATCAACATAATTAATTAAATTCAATTAACTTAGGGTCATGACACATGGACTGAACCCTTTTTGTCCCCCAACTTTGTGCACTTACCCATGAATCCTTAGACTCTCACACTATATTTATTCAAATTTGAATAAATGTTAGATTTATTTAATGATGTTTATTTGTAATGAATTTCATAAAGTGTTTGATTTAGTAAAATAATATCTCACTACCAATCTTAAAACTTATTTTTTCCCCTACCCTTCACTATCTTTAAATATTTTTAATGGTGATCATATTATTATAACATAACATAATTGTGAATATCCATCATTTGGTTATTCCTAGGTGTTTTTAAGGAGTAACTTGGTGTAACACATGTGAATTCCATAAATAGTTATGTAGGCACATTACTTACCAATCTATTCCATCAACTGTAATGTGTGCCTTATGACACATTTTGTGATCCTAAAATGAGTGGGTTTATTCATTTATCCATTGAATCATGTTAACAGAACTATATCAATAAGAAACTAACAATAAAATGAAGGCTTGAACTAAAACTCTACTTTTGTAATATAAATATACCCTTTCATGAGGTTTAGTATAAATCAAGGCTTGTAATCCACTCCTTTACATATATTTTGTTATGTGTCTAAAACATACCTCAACAAAAAGCTAGTACTAGAAGGATTCACATAAATATGAGACACTATATGATCTTAAAACTTATTTTTAAACACATCTTATGTTATATTATTAAAAAATCAAGACATGTAAGTGTTAGAGAAATAAGCCTACCAAGTCATAGTGGATTTTTTTCAATATCAAAAAATTCATTAAAAGTAGAAAATCATAAAATCAAAAAGAAGAAGAAGAAGAAGCATGTCTTTGATTGGTGAAAAAACCATAAGAATCCATTGTATTCAACATGATATACCCAAATATAAATTCAATCACCTTCCCAAATTATAAATCAAATGAGCAATTTAAGAACATGTTCATGTGTTCAAAAACTGATCTAGGCAACAATTTAGGTGACAATTCAGGTGGCGTTTCTACCCTAATTGATGACAAAACTTTTGAGATCCTTAACTTTTGCACCATAGCTCTGATTAACTCCCTATTTGAACCATTGGAAAGATAAGAATGAGGATAATGGGGTGAGATGGCATGGATCTTTGATTAGTGGTTTTTAACCCCTAAAAACCTAATGGAAGTACCTCAAATTTCAATTTTAGTAGTGCAGTCTAAAAATAGTAAGTTTCTTAAAATAGTAATTCCTCAAATTTTGTATTGTTGTAAATCATGGAAGATGAACCATTTAATCTTACTCAATATTGGTGACCTTCCACATCCTCCTCCTACCTTCAAAATGTGTATAAATTAAGATTTAACCTAAAATGGAAATTAGACATCTCTTCTCAGGGATAAGCATATGGTTGTATTGCAATCTTGAGTAATAAAACATCTCTTCTCAAAGAAATCATTGTTACTATGTTATTTTCATGTTTTTGAAATATCTGTCAATCAACACTTTTAAGTTTTGGATTAGTGGTATTAGATTAGTTTATTTTGAGAGTGTATGATCCTAAGGACAAGGTCAGGCTATAAGAAGCTTGGTGGAAAATAATATAGCTTCCAAACAATCTACTTATTCACTCCAAATGAATTCAAATGGTAGACAACACCAAGACATTTGATCCCTTCAAGAAAATGATGAATGAATCCATCCAATGGAAATAAGCATAGATGCTACAACAATTCACCCAAATTCTCTAAGAAATCTCAATGGGAAATTTTGGCTCCTCATCTGCACTTCCTACTCCTCATCAATGGAATGCCCTTTCAGTGCCCCAACACCCTTCAAGGTTTAGGTGAATTTTGATATCCCTAAATTTGAAGGCAAAGTCAATGTTGATGTATTATAAAATTGGTTGGATAAATTATCTTCTTACTTTTCTATAAATAGATTCACTAATGGATAAAAGATCACTTTTGCCCTTTTGAAAGCATCATTGCCCACAAAAAATTGGTGGGAAGTGTACAAAAAGAGGCTCAATATAGATGAAATTAACCTTGAGGTGTAACCTACCTGGGATGATTTCATGGAAGTAGTAAAGGAAGAATACTCCATTAGAGCATATGATGATCTGTACATACAATGGCAAAAACTTCACCAAAGTAAGGACCAATATATTCAAGATTACACTAACATTTTTCATTCTTTGTCTGTGAGATTGGGCATCCAATAAAGTGATAAACATAAGACTTTCAAATATCATGGTGGACTACAATGGTACATATAGGGGGAAATGGAACTCTTTAATTTGAAAACCCTTAGTGAGGCACACAAGTTCATAGTGAAGATTGAGCAAAAGCATGGAAGAAAGAATATGAAGAGTCAACCTTCAAAATGGAAAAGTGACATTGAAGTTCAAACACAAGGCCAAAATTAGAAGTAAAAGGAGTTTCAAGATAAGAAATCCCAGAAGGGGAAGTCTAGAAAATGGTGTGATTACCACAAAACTGGAACTCACTCTAAAGAAGAATATCAAGTCATCAAGTAACTACTATTTGAGTCACAATACTCAACATCTACTACTCTATCTCATACACAACCTATAGTCTAAGAGGAAGAAGAAGATATTGTAGATGATGAGCCTAATGCCATCTTTGCTTCATCATATGCCCATGAGGAAAGGCCAAATGACAAGGAAAGGTTGTTTCACTCCAAATTATGGGTAAAAAACAAGCCTCTACATTTCATTCTTGATAGTGGGAGTCAAAAGAATTTAATCTCTGCTAAAGTTGTGAAAAGTCTAAATCTATCCATGACACCTGACCCAAAGATATACAGTATTAGATGGTTGATCCTAGGGAGAGACCTCAGTGTCACCCATCAGTGTCTTCTTTCATATGCAATAAAACCTTTCCAAGATGAAGTCTTGTGTGATGTGGTAATTATAGATGTTTTTGATGTACTCCTTGGTTAGCCATTCATGTATGATAAACAAGGAATCTATGAATCATGAACCCAAAGAATCACCCTCACTATTGTAACATAGTTCTATAGGGTGCCAAAGGTACCACCTCCCACATTTGTCTCCCTAATTAGTGCCAAGCAATGTAAGAGATTGGTGGAGAAGACAAAGTAATTCATTCTCATGGTGGTCAAACCACAAAAATCTAATAAGGTTGATGTTATAGTCCTAACTACACAATCAACACAAAAATAGAAGTAGATGGGACAAATCATGGGAGAATATGATAACTTATTCAAGTCACCCATGGGAGTTCCACTTCAATACCAGCTAAAACATTTTATCAATTTGATCCCAAGATCACCTTTGCCTGACAGTCTTATATATTGTAGATCAATTTTGGAGAATGAAGAAATAAAAAGGTAGATTCAAGAATTAATTCAAAAGGGTCACATCAGGCCAAGCCCTTCACCCTCTGGTAGCTTGATTATCCTAGCACCAAAGAAAGATAGAACATGGAGGCTTTACATTGACTATCAATCCCTAAATAAAATCATTATGAAGAATCACTACCCCCTCCCCAAGATTGATGACCTAATGGACCAACTCCATGGTGTGAATTTATTCACCAAAATTAATCTCAAATCTAGCTATCACCAAATTCCCATAGATCCCACCGATGTCTAGAAGACTACATTCAAATCTAAGGAGGGGCTCTTCGAATAGAGGGTATGCCTTTTAAATTGACTAACACACTTGTAACCTTCATGAGGATGGTGGATGACATCCTATGACCCTTCACCAACTCATTCATGGTTGTCTACTTGGATGACATACTCATCTATAGTATAACATGGGAGGAACATATACAACATGTTCGTACGGTGCTTCAAACTCTTTAGGAGCACAAGTTGTATGTAAATATAAACAAATGCACATTCAAGATGAAAAAAATTTAGTACCTAGGGTATGTTGTGAATGAGGAATGGGTCCATGTTGATCTAAAGAATATTTGGGTTATTCAATAATGGCCTACACTAAGGACCCTTACAGAACTTCCTAGCTTCTTGGGTCTTACAAATTTCTATCACATGTTTGTTCTTAGATTCCCACATGTTACTTGGCCACTAACCCAAGTGACTAAAGGAGGAGATAAAGCTACATTTTAGTGGGGTGAAATAAAATAAAGGGAATTGAGAATTTGAATAATAGACTTTGCTTAGCCCTTGTTCTTACCTTGCCATATTTTCATTAACCTTTTAAGTTGATAATAGATGCATCTAAATATGCCATGGGAGTTATCATCATATAACATGGCCATCTTATTACATATCACAATTAAAATTATACTGATACAGTCAAGAAATACCTAACATATGAGAAGGATCTCTATGCCATTGTGCAATCTTGTAAACAATGGAAACACTATATCTTTGGAAAAGAGATGATCATCCACACTGACCATAGACCATTGGAATTCATCTAGATGTAGATCAAACTATTAAATGAGAGGAACCAAAAGTGGCCCACATATCTATAGTAATTCCATCTATTAATCAAACATACAAAGGGGAGCTCAAATACGACCATAGATTATCTGAGCCACCCTCCAATTACTGCACTCACAATAGTTCTTGACCTATGCAGACATGAGACTGCCACTTGGGGTGCTCTATATGAAGTAGATCCTACCTTTGTTAATACATATCAAGTGTTTCAATAAGGTAAACATGTTTTTTATTTATATTTTTAAGATAATATCTTCTATCACATGGGGCACATCTATGTTCTAGCTACAAAGAAATAGAAGATGATATGGGAAGCACATTTTAGTAGGATAGCTAGACACTTTGGTGTAGAGAAGACATTGGTAGTTCTTTAAAAACACTTCTACTAGCCCTATATGTGAAAGGATGTGGAAAGGTACCTCAAATATTGCACCCCATGTGTGATAGCCAAGCCAAAAAATAAGAATCAAGGATTGCACATGCCATTTATAGAACCAACTAGGCCTTGGGAATATGTCTCAATGTATTTTCTCTCAGGTTTGCCCACTTCAAAACATGGCAAGGACTATATTTTTGTTTTAGTTTATTTTTTTTCAAAAATGGATATCATGTTTGCTTTTAAGAAAAATATATCTACTAAATAAATTTCTTGACTATATTTTAGTCATGTATGGCACCATTTTGGTCTCCCCAAGTCCATTATCTCAGATAGAGATAGCAATTTCCTGAGCATCTTTTGGTCCACTCTATGGAAGATGATGGATACCAAGATGATGAAGTCCACAGCCTTCCATCCATAGATTGATGGTTAGATAGAAGTGGTGAACCACTTGATTGTTCACATGATTCAGATGTATCACTCTAAACATCCATGTACATGGGATGAGGGGCTTCTTTTCATATAACATGGATACAATCAGGCCCTACATAGCTTGATCAAGCATAGTCCATTCCAATTATGCTTTGGGTTCCAACCCATGACACTAATTGATATATCCATTCCATTCTCCACCATGGAATATACACCTCATGGGAGATTTAAGGTATCAAAAGCAACAAAGTTCATTAAACAAATGCAACACATCTAGCAATTGGTTCATGACATCTTGGAGAAGATGAATTAGAAGTATAAGTAATGCCATGAAAAGCATAAGATTCTACACCATTTTGATGTGAGTGACAAGGTTTGGTTACAGCTTCAAAAGGAATGACTTGTAGGTTCACACAATAAACTTTGGCCTCTACGATATAGTCCCTACACCATCACCATAAAAGTTGAAGAAAATTCTTTTGATTTGAACCTACTAGCCTACCTTGGTTTGCATATAATATTCAACATGGAGCTCCTTAAACCATATCATACACCTCTATTGGACACTTCAATTGTAGCACAAAAAGTAGACATTGATGATCTTGATCTATAGATTTTTGCTCCAGTGGAGGAGGATCAAATTGTGGACACCTAGATGAATACAACAAGAGGATGTTCTATTCCACTTTATTAGGTGGTCAAAAGGGGATAGCTTAGACACCAAGGTGAGTGGCTCATAGAAAATCAAATTAAGACACAACTACCACACCTAATGAGTAATATTGACATAATGGTTACCATTTCTTCTAAAGGAGGGAGGAATGATCTAGGTAACAATTTAGGTGACAATTCAGGCATTGGTTCTATCCTAATTGATGACAGAACTTCTGGGAGCCATAAATTTTACACCATAGCTCTGATTGACTCCCCATTTGAACTATTCTAAAGATAATAAAAAGGAGAACACAATGAGATGGTATAGAGATTTTCTCAGTGGTTTGGACCCCCAAAAACCTAATAGAAGTTACCCAGATTTCAATTTTAGTAGTACAATCTAAAAATAGTAAGTTTTTAAAAATATTAATTCTTCAAATTTTGTATTGTTTTAAATCATGGAAGATGAACCAATTAATCTCCCTCAATATTGGTGACCTTCCACATCCTCCTCCTACATTCAAAATATGTATAAATTAAGATGTAACTCAGAATGGAAATTAGACATCTCTTTCAAGAGATAAACATATGGTTGTATTGAAATCTTGAGTAATAAAACATCTCTTCTCAAAGAAATCATTGTCACTTTTTTATTTTCATGTTATTAAAATATCTGTTAATCAAAGATTCTGAGTTTTGGATCAAAAACACTCTAAGATTATTGAATGTTTAGCATGAGGATGTAGTCTATAGGTTATTTCCTTTCACATTAAATGGTCTTAAGTATGACATATTTTTTAAATTTAACACTTGGTTTAATATGAAAAATGGAAATAATTAGATGATACAATTATTCTATGGTTTATTAATATAATTGATCTATTTACCTTGTTTAATCAGTTGGTCACACTTAAGATAACCCAATGAGTCAATTAGGGATTTTAACCTAACATTTCAGGGTATTTATATCAAATATATATATATATATAGTTAAAGATATATACATTAATTCTTTAGAACCCATCATGTCCATTTTTGTTTGAATGTCTAATGTAAACACCTTAGTTTTAGCTTATGCATAGGCTATCAGAGTAGATAGGTAATTTTATTCCCATAGAAAAAATATTTTACCCATGATGAAATAAGCCCTATGTAATAATGATATACCAAACATACCTCAATCCCAACAAAACATTGATTTCCTTGTGTGCAATCATTCATATCATAATTTATTTCATAGTTAATGTATTGAGCAAACGCAAATCCATTTGTTGAACAAAATAAAAATCCTCTTATTGATCAAACCAATGCATTTTTCATGAATAAAAATGAATATGCCACACATGAATATTTTTATGGCATATATTTTGACTTTGAGGATGATGTTAAAAAATATAGCACTTCACCAAAAGCACATGAATATGAGGAACAAACATTGGATTACATAATTTATTCATTAAAATTCTTTGGAAGCCAACATATTAAATCATGACATTACTTTTGAAATTAAAAAAGAAGTTTTAAATAATTTGGAATGTCCATTTTTTAGGTTTTTAAAAATTTTGATGATAAATGTTTAGTTAGATGTAGAGGAACACCTTGAACATATATAAAAAGAATATGAGATGAAAGAAGAGGAAAAATAAATATAAGGGAGTTGTTTAAAAATATATCTACATCATAAATATCTTGAAAGAGTTATCAAAACTCTTCAGCCAATATCTCTCCAAGAGACCATTACTACAACTAGGAAAGCTTCAGAATTGCACACCAAGAATAAAGTAAATATCATTGTATTCTATTCTATGCTCTATGTTTTATATCAAATAGATTAAAATAGAGATGTAAAAATAGGTAGAGGATAATAAAATCCTAACCATCCCATGTATGCGGGACTAACTTCCCCAATATAGGTGGAATTAAGGCATAAACCCATCATCCTCATCAATGTGGGATAAAACATATCCTAAGGAAATAACACCTAAATAAAATAAAGAGTAGGAAAATAATATCCTAAACCAACACCCCCCCACCAATTAAGTGTATCTTAGGTGGGAACAATAAAGGATGTAGTGTGAAGCCATGTGTCCCTATGGATGCCAATCTATCTTACCAAAATACATGAATGTCAAGTCATTATAATCACCAAGTTAAAGTAGGAATGGTGTTGAATATGAGGATCATTGAATATGAACACTACGCTCTAAAATACTGGTAGAGTGATAAAACTAAGGAAGCAGTATTTAAACACCCTCTAATAATATGGTGGGAAGTGAGCACAAAGACTGGTGGGGTAGCCACACTAGTGTCATTGGTGGGGATACCACACTGGTGTCACTATAAGAATCACCAAGAAGGCCATGGAGTCAAATAAAAAATCCTCATACGGGTTTCAAAAAATAAAGTGTCTAAATAAGATATACATGTACAAAAGAGGAATTCAAAAAATACTCAAAAAATGTAACATATACATATAACTCTCATAAAGTAGAGAAAAAAGAGAAAACCCATAGGAAAAACTCCCCCCCCCCCCCAAAAGAGAGAAAATAAGAAGAGAGATATATAAATCCCCCCAAATATGATTTTAAAGTAGTCTACAATCTAAGTACTCAAAAACCACAAAGGAACTCAATCTGCATGAGTGGTCTAAATCTACTACTTAATCACAAAAACAACTAACACTAGGCTTCACTAGAATAACTTTAATCAAGAATATTGTCAGTGGTGATGAAATTAAAAAAGAGTAATCCATCTACAAGGAATGCTCAACACCTAAGAATCATAATGTACACTAAACCCCCATACTACTGACTAGGTAGAGTGACAACAAAAAATCTATATGTACACCTCCCATACTGCTAAATGGGTGGAGTGGATGAAAAAGGTTTGCATAAGTGGTATGAATCCACTAATTAAACACCAAAAAATATGACACTATATGCACTAGAATATCTCCCTATCACACTGAAAGAGACTGTCTAACTATCAAAAAAACAAGATGACACTAGGATTCACTCAACTGTAAAAAAATGGTGTAAAAAATATAGATAAGGTATCTCTAAGATTATATCCCATTGTGATGATGGAAGAGACAAGTAAATAAATAAGTGAAAAGGTTCCCAAAATAGAGCACATAAATGCATGAAGGTAGACAAGGCTAAATCAACAAACCCCCCATGGCACTTTATAAATTAGTGTAAGTATAATTTATCCCATACATAAAAAAACTCTAAATGTAAAGAAACAAGACACTGGGACTAACCACAATAAATCCAAACAAGGATAATGCCAACCTATCAAAGAATCAATAAAGTATCATGAGAGTTGCTCCAAAAACAAGGGATTGAAAAGGTATTCCACAGAAGAAGGCAAGGTGCTATGAAAGGAGCATTGATGGAGACATGAAAAAAACTAAAAGTGTGTCAAAGTGATAATGCAAAAATTATAATGGATTATGTCGTGGGATGATGGAAGAGTGTGTAAAATGATGAAGAAAGCCATTATGTATGCAAAAACACACCTAAAATGATCAACTACCAAAAAATGAGAACCTATAAAAGCACATGTAAAGGACATCACACTCAATAAAAAATGCATCCAAGTGAGCAAAAAGTGTATTAATCAATAGAAATAGTGCATGATCAAAATAAGGATGTTGAGCATAGTAAAAAATAGAACCACATGTGATCAATTAGTGTACAAATTATAATGCATAAAGTAGTAGGGCCCATAACATAGGCAATCCACTTGAATATGGCACTTTATAGCTTTAGTGAGTTTAGAATAAAAATAGGGCTCATGGAATGTGAATTAAAAATAAATTATTTTTGTAAAATGTGTCACTCAAATCCAAGTTATCGAGCAAAATTTATGGCTAATAACATTTCCTATCATTAATGACCTATTTAATAAACTTACACTTAAGGTTTTTAAAAACTTGGCTAAATAATGGGTAAGGTACCCTTACAGCCACTCATTATAATCATAATAAAAAAATGAACCTTCTCAAGCAAGCAAAAGTAAAAAAAGTGCCCCTATACACCCCTATAATATCTAAAGTGATAAATAGTTCCACTTTAAGGGGTAAATACACAACTAATTAAAAAAAGGCTTAATGAAAACAAATAAAACTATTTCAATTTAAATTAAAATAGGTTTTAATTATTTAGGGATCATTTAATTTAAAAAAGGTAGTTATTAGGGGAACATATTTTTATGTTTTCAAAATTTTGACTTTGCAAAGAGGACAATAGATGGAGAGGTGCCACCAGGTTCATCTACGCATAGGTTTGAGTTTTAAGTTGATCGTGGTTACAAGGAGGGAAGTGTTAGTTCTAAGGATAGGGGGAACAAAATTATAATGAGGGAATATTTTATTGGAAAATATGATTCTCATTCACATTCCTATTCACATTCTCCTAAAACTATAAGTGCAAATAATAAGTTTTAGTTTTAAATCCCACCATTAACACTCCTTAATAATAATAATAATAATAATAATAATAATAATAATAATAATAATAATAATAATAATAATAATAATAATAATAATAATAATAATAATAATAATACAAAAGTTTCTTTAGGTCAATTTGAATTTGGTTTTATCGATGAAGGGACCCACACCACTGATAAAAAAACAATAGGTACAAATAAATTTCCCCTTTATTATTTCCTCCTTCCTCTTTAAATGAAATAAAATTGATGATGCTCCTATTTAGATACAAGGTTGAGTAATTTAGACATAAGGGGTCAAGTTGTGGGCTAATTTGGAGTGACCATGCAAAAGTTGTGATCATGGGAGGCATGACTATAGGCTGAATATATATTCTCAAGACATGGCACAAAATTCAAATGATAATTAGGCCACCAGCATTAACATCAAAGATGAAAAAACCATAGTTTCAACACCAGCTATTGAATAAGAGATATCAGACCAAAACATAACCTTACAATAAGGAGGTCATGGGTGTAAGAGAGGAGAACAATGAGTCCATGGGCTATGTGTTCATGTTGATCATGTATTTCCAAGATCTAAATAGCTAGGATGGGCTCAATACAAATTAAACATTTTTTATCCATGTGATAACAACTGGTTCATGTATCTAGCACTCATATCCCATTGACACATCCACATGCCTATGTAACTCAAACATTCCTTGCCCTCAAATTAGATCCACTAAAAATGTAGGTAGATTTCTTGTACAAGTAGGCTAATAACCACCTATCTGTGGTGAATGCATATGCCACATATGCTTATAATATTAAGATGGAGAACAATATGGCCAACATAAAATTGTCAAACAAAAGGTCCAGAAGTGGATTCAAAAAAGAAACTTCAAATAGTTGTGTCTCCCTGTGACCAATTACCTAAGCATATCTAGGGATTTTTAATAGATAGAAAATATCAAAATAGCAATAAGAGGTTGAGAGAAGGATATGATCACAATGACTATGAATAAATAAAAAATATCAAATCAAATAATAATTTTTTTTTGATTTATTGCTTATGAATGGCCTTGCAAACAAAGGTGCTAAACAAAAAAGCAAATAATTGATTCAAATCATACAACTGATATATTGCACTATGTCACTACACAACCTAGAATATAAAAGTGTGTATATATTGAGTTGAGAAACCATTGCTTAGAGATAGCTTTGATACCATGAAAGAGTTAACAAAACTCTTCAGACAAGATTTATCCAAGATACCACTACTACAAGCATGAAAGCTTCAACATTTCACACCAAGAATAAAGTAAATATCATTGTATTCTATTCTATGTTTTATGTTATATATCAAATAGGTTACAATAGAGATGTATAAATAGGTAGAGGATAAGAGAATCATAACCATACCATGCATGAGGGATTAACTTCCTTAATATAGGTGGAATTAAGTCATAAACCCATCATCCTCATCAATGTGGGATAAATCATATCCAATGAAAATAACACCTAAATAAGCTAAAGAGTAGGAAAGTAATATCCTACACCAATAGAGCTAGTATTTATTCACTCTCTAATACTGAATCTTAACACCACAAGATTACAATTAGAAGACTATCATGCATTCATTTGACCAAATTTATGGTAAAAGAGTATCATGTATTAATTTTATTATATTTTGTGGTAAATATTCCCAAAACTAATTCCTATTATGATTTCATGTTTATAAAGGATCACCAAGTTAATAAAAATCATGTGAATTGTTTTTAATCTAGAAAGAATAATGTGATTGATCTATTGAAATTAAAAAATGGATGTTTTTACATGTTTAAGGACAATATATGGTGAAAAGTTTATTTTACCAAGCAATGGTAAGTGTTTCATACAATGTTTCCAAGGCCACCATCCAGATTTGACTAAGTTGTTAGTTTAAGGTAGGTAAGGATTATATTATATTTTTTATTTTGTAATTTATTTTTATTTCCTAATTTTTTATATTAGTTTTATTTGAGTAGGTTTTAGTGAAATAAGTCTTGTTGAAGACATGGAGAATAAATTTAAAAAACCCTTCCACATCCATCCTTTCCAGATTGATCACTTACTAATTTTGACATCTGTTCCAAATGATTCCGCAGTCATACTCAATTGGATGGAAGAATTGAATTCACTGTGAAATGTTAAAAAATTCAATAAAATTATTTTGGGTAAACATCAACATTATGTTTGATTTATTTATATTTTCACTAGATAACTAAACATTTATTTTGGGATTACCACATAAATTAAGAATAGTCTTTGCATTGAAAAACAATCACAACTACACTTTTTCATGTTAATTATTTCATTGAGGTATATAAAACAAAAAATGAAATATTAATTGTGTCTAAAATTTTATGACCATCCTTATAATTGGGATAGATTGGTTCCCAACACTTTTATAGATGTAAAAATAAATAAAAAGAGAAGAATATGAAATATTAAAATAAATTATAAATTTATCTCCTAAAAGGGTGATTCAGGCAACCTTCATCAAGGATATAGACAATATGACAATGGATCAAGGCCTAAAGTGAGTCCAAATATATTTGTGTTAGGTCTATGGATCCTTGGATGGTAGCATAGAAATTTCTAATCCATTCCCATAAAATAAATAAAAGCCCCTCCAAAATGGTTTGATCTAGTGATTGCTCTTACAATATATCAAAAGCCTCTAAAGTAAGGTAAATGAATCACTAAACATGCTTATATATTTGTATATGTCAAGTCATAGTATTTTATGCCCTAAAACTAAAACTAATGCTCAAGTTTTTATTGAAAATATGAAACTTTCTTTCTAGATTGATTGGATTTTATTAAAGATAAATCTAGAGATTCTGAATCCTAAACACCTAATAGTGTTTTCCCCTTAGAAAATAACATTTATTTTGACAAACATGACACAATTTAATCAAATTAAATAGGGACCCTATTTATTATTGAGTGGATATATAAATTACATGGATACAAGGCATTCTAGGTTCAATCTACATTGTAAACCAAGTTTTGGTTTTTAATTAATTAGTCACAATATAACCTTACAAAATATTTATTTTTTTTGTGGGGGGCACACTCAAATAATAAGAATAATGTTAAAAATTTTATTAACTTCATGGAATTTCCATAAGCATCATATGTCATAAATTTACCATGACCATTTTAACTAATATGAGTCTATGACCCTTTTATATCACCTAACATCGCAACCACAATCACATAGCTAAACCCTAAAAGGTTCACACTTTATAGCCTAGGTATACATATCCCTTGATTTATATATTTATATTTATGTCATTTATGATGCTTATGGACCCAATTACAATTAACTATTTAAATAAATTAATTAATGAGTCCACCATACTTTGAAAATCCTTCAACTTAACACATGCCTCATTTTTGGCCATAAGACCTTGGGACTATTTAATTCCATGATTTTTTTGATTATGTGAAATTATTAAAAAATAATATATTTTGATTTATATTTGTTTAAATTGTGAAATTTATTCAAATATTAATGTTTATATTTCTATTTTTGTCATAGGGACATGTGACCACTGGGGATTATAATGTGAAATTGCATGTGTGGATTTATGGAATAATATACATATCGTAATGGGTCCACAAAATTATTGAGGACATAATGAACATATGGGACTATTTAACTACATCAATCTATGACCATTGAGCCATTACCATATGACAAATTCTCATTTGATGTAGTGAAAACAAATATAGACTTCATCAAAGCCATAGTGAACTCTATGAACACATTGGTGATGTCACCCCATGGCCTATAATTAATCACCATGTGTCCACTTAAGTTTTATCCATAAAATTTTACCAAGGAAAAAATTTAAAATGGTATTTAATAAGTTTGTGATGATTCCACATGGAGTGATAAAATAGTCTATTGACACCACAATAGATATTATTGACATCACTACTTGCCACTAGCTCAAAACAATAATTCACAATTACTAAAGGATGAAAAATATTGAATAGATTTCCTTTCCAATTTGAGTTTTAATTTTATCAAAAAAAGCCACACAAATTCAAATGAAATTTTTACTTGAAAATTAATCATTGAGGCTAAAGATTTCAGGTGACCTCTTTTTTTGTAAATTTCATATCAAAGACTATAAGTAAGTAACAAAGGCATTTTTTGGAAAAAAACATGCAATAGGGGAGATAAATAAATAATGGTACTTTAATAGTGGTCTTAAAAAATATCATAGTCACATTTATAATATGAATACTAAAATTGAAGTTCACTGTTGGATTCTATTTATGGCTATGCCACACATGAATGAAGATTTGCATAGTTGATTGAGATCATATTGAAAGCCGAATTTTAGGTAAGGTATAAGTGTGAGTACACAATTCACTTCTTAGACCCAATTAGTTTTTTTTTAAGTTATATTTAAACCTAGTAGTTTTATTTTTAGCTTCTTTTTGATAAATTTAGATTAGTCTATTTTTCAAAATTACTTTTTAGAGCATGAGGATGACCCATAAAACTATTATAAATATTTAATAATGATATTATTTTAATTAATAAGGAAATATGGAAGACTGTATACCTATGAAATCAATGTAGATGTTTTGGGGGTTTGTTTTTTTTTCCCCTTTCTCTAACTTAGATTGATGTTATATATTTATTTCTTTAAGTATTCAATACATGGGAATTATGTGCTTTGGTGTGAGTATATTATATTAAGTATTTATACTATTTTAACCAATTATTTAAGTTAATATCTGGTATTTAATTAATGTATATAGACTTGAAAATTTGAAATTTTCTAAAGTGAGATCTAATCTTTATCAAATTTCTAGAGTTGAATGTCATTTTTGCTTTTCTCTATGGCCAATTTATCTTGTAAAGAGATGCTACTAGAATTTAAACAAAAATGATGTATTTATTCAAATTTGATTAAATTATATTTTTTTATTAAATATTGTTATTCATAACAAATCTTAGAAAGTGTTTACTTTAGAAAAATAATATCTTAATATCAATTTTAAATCTTATTTTCTTCCCTAACCTTTCATCTCTTTTGAATTTTTCTATCACATTCAAATTATCTAGCATGACATCACTATAAATATCCATCATTTGGTTAGTATTAGGTGTTGTTATGGAGTCACTTTGTAAAACACATGTAAATTTTATAAATAGTTCTACAACCACGTTGCTCACCAATTTATTCCACCAATTGCAACTCATGCACTAGGTTACATATTATGTCCTAAAATGAGTGGGTCTATCCCTTCACATATTGAGGCATATTAAAAAACTTGCATAACTTTTTATTATAAATTCTCTTAATTATGCCTTATCATTAGGTTTATTTTTTTATTGAACCATGTCAGCTATTCCAAACCTTGGTTCTCTTTCCCTTGGTTGGACCACAATTAATTTTCTAAGCTTTGGTCCTCTTTCCCTTGGTAGTTTATGTATATAATTGTGTTTCTTCATTTTCACATTGGTAGATATGATTTATATATAGAATGTATTTCTATAATGGAAGTAAATGGAAGGTTCAAAATTTTTTATATGTTTTTAAGATTAATGATATGGTTGTTTTGAAAATGGTTATCAATTATTACATGTTTATTTCCTTACATTTATCATATAATATTAGGATATGGTTTGAAGCATGATAGGATTTTATGTGATATAAATTCTTTATGTGTTAATTCTTTTAAAATTGTTAAATTTTATTTTAATCCCTCTAGTGATACATCTTGTGTGGCTTATTGTATTATGGCTTATGAAGTATATGCCATAAAAAAATTAGAGGAGTATAACACATAATTATTCTATTCCTCATATTTCCTCTTAAGATCAAGTTGGGTTTAACCAAAAAACCCATCCTAACCTTATTTAAGCTCCAAATTTTAAAATCTAAGTCACTAAATATTATGATATTATTGTTTAAATTAAAGTTCCCCATGCCAAAATTTATAACTTGGAGTTTATTCAAAGGCCTACTATTTTAAAGGACATAATTTAATTTATAGGACATAATTTATGATATCTTGTGTGATATTACTTTATCATATGATAATGAACAAGAATATTTTGCTTATATTGTTAAAAATTAATAAGATAATAATAACCTAAACTCTTTTGAGATGGGGGATTTACCTTATAAGGAGATTTTGGACCAACATTTACACTTGCACATTCAAGTTATCATTCATAATAAAGGGATCAAATGTGTTCTTATATAAAATTGTTTAGGATTGAACATTTATAATGAGACATTTCTTAATACACTTATGATTTATCAACATTTTATTACATGTTAAAATACTTAGATTAATGTTCATAAATTTATTCACTTGATGGCCTTTCCATAACCAACATATGTCCTAAATTTACCATGACCATTTTAATTAGTATGAGTTTAGGACCATTTTATATCACCTAGCATCATAATCACAATTGCATAGTTAAACCCTAAAGGGTTCACACTTCATATTATAGCTATACATATCCATTTCTTTATTTATATCATTTTTTTAATTTGTGATACTTATGGACCCAATTTAAATTCACAATTGAAATACATAAATTAAATAGTCCATTATACTCTGAGACTACGTCAACTTGAAATATGTCTCATTTTTTTCCATAACACCTTGGGATGATGTTTGACTCCATGAATGTTTATTGATTATGTGAAAATTTTCTTAGAGACTATCTTTTGATTTCTCAAGTTTTTTTAAATTTTGAAATATATTAAAATAATAGTCATGATATTTATATTTTTTCATAGGGACATATGACCACTAGAGATTATAATGTGAAAGTGCATGTGTGGATTTATGGAAAAAAATACTTATAGTAGCATGTAAAAACAATTATTGAATCCATAATGATCAAAGGGGAATATTTAACTACATTACTCTGTGACCAAAAAGTCATTACCATATGCCACATTTTCATTTGATGCACTGAAAACAAAGGTAAAATTCACCAAAGCCACAGTGAACTCCATGGATGATGTCACCCCATGGCGTATAATTAATCACCACATGTTCACTTAAGTTTTTTTCATGAATTTTTATCGAGGCCATAATTTAAAATGGAAAAATAAGTCTATGATGCTTCCACAAGGAGTGCTAAGATACTCTATTGAAACTAGAGTAAATATTATTGGTATCACTACATACCACTAGCTCAAAAAAATAATTCATAGTGGCTAAAAGATGAAAAATATTGAAGAAATATCCTTTCCAATTTCAATTTAAATTTGAATTTGATAAATAAAGTCCACACCAATTCAAATGAAATTTTAAATTGAAAATTAATCACTAAGGGTAAATTTGTAGGTCACCTCTATTTTTATAAATTTCATATCAAAGGATAGAAGTAAACACCAAATATGTTTTTAGAAAAAAAAATTATGCATTAGGGGAGATAAAGAAGTAATGACTACTTTCACAATGGTCTTAAAAAATTTCATAGTCACATTTATAAGATGACCACTAAAATTAAAGTTCATTGTGGGAGTCTAATTATGGCTATGTCACACATGAATTGAGATTTTCATAGTTAATTGTGATCATTTTAAAATCATAATTTTAGGTAGGTTATAATTCGGAGTGCGTAATTCACTTCTTAGATTAGATTAATTTTCTTTAAAGTTAGATTTAAATATAGTAGTTTTATTTTTAGTTATTTTTTTTTATAGATTTAGAATAGTTTATTTTTGAAAACTATTTTTTAGAGCATGGTGGTGACACATAAAAATATTATAAATATTTTGTATTGATATTATTTTCATTAAGGAAATATGGAAGACTACATACCTAAGAAATCACTGTGGATGTTCAGGGGGTTTGTTTGTCTTTCCCCTTTTTCAAACATGGATTGATGTTATATATTTATTCATTTAAGTATTCACTGCATGGGAATTATGTGCTATGTTATGAGTATGTTAGATTAATTATTTATATTATTTTAACAAATTATCTATGTTAATATTTGATCTATAATTAATGTATATATATTTACAAAGATACTATTTTCTAAAGTAAGCTCTAATCTTTATCAAATTTCTAGATTTTAATGTCATTTTTTCTATTTTATATGGTCAATTTATCTTGAAAATATATGCTACTAGAATTTAATCACAACTAATTAATAATTAAAATCTCAATTTTTATTTATTCAAATTTGGGTAAATTACGGATTTCATTAAATCGTGTTATTCATAAAAATCTCAAAAAAGTGTTAACTTTAGTGAAATAATATCTCAATATCAATTTGAAACCTTATTTTCTTCCATACCCTTTCATCTCTCTTAAATTTTCCTATGATAATCATATTATCTTAGCATGGAATCACTATGAATATCTATCCTTTGGTTAGTCTTAGGTGTTGTTAGGGAGTGACTTGGTAGAACATAGGTGAATTTCAAAATAAGTCTACAACTATGTTGCTCACCAATTTATTCCACCAATTTAAACTCATGAACTGGGTTACATCTTGTGATCCTAAAATAAGCAGGTTTATTCCTTCACTTATTGGGGCCTATTAAAAAAACTTGCATCAAAATTTTCTATCAATGCTCTCTTGCTTGTGCCTTATCATTAGGCTTCTTTTTTCTTGAACCATATATGTTATTCCAAGCCTTGGTTCTCTTCCCCTTGGTTGAACTATGATGAATTTTATAATATTTGGTCCTCTTTCCCTTGGTATCTTATGTATATACTTGTGTTTCTTCCCTTTTCACATTGGTATATATGATTTATATAGATATTTTATTTCTATGATGGAAGTACATGGTGTTGGATATTAGTATTTACATTAGGTAAATTAGTTTTAAGGTTATTTACCATATGGTAAATAATATTTACTATTATTAATTATAGTATGGTTTATACGGTAATGTTGTTAGTAGTTAGTTAGATATATTATTATTATTATAACATTATATGTCATGTATTGTTAATAGACTAAGTGGTTAGTTCGTTATACCCATGACTATTATTGGGTTAATTATTATTATATCTTCTAATTTATTAGGAGATTATTTGACTATCTCTATGGCTATACAATAGCCAATGTAATGTTCAAATTGAGTATGAAGAACATAATATATTAGTGTGATTATTATTGTTATTCCCAATTTGTATTTAGTCTCACCAATGTAGTTTAAGTCTTAGTAGTGTTCAAGATCTTTAAAATAATAATAGTGGTATCAAAGAAGGAATTTTTAGAGTACTTATGGGTCTGTGAAAGCATGTGAGAGGCATTTTCTTGGTGCTTTATCCTTGTGTTTGAGAGACTAAGTTTTTAGTATGAGTTTCTATTAATAGTATAGATTATGAGTTTTTCTTACATAGTTTAGTTTTTTCCCACGACACCATCATATAGGAAATAAGAATATTTTATGTCATTGAGAGAAATAGTGGGATATCTGATCTTGATAGTCATGTCTAGACTAGTCATTGTTTAAAAGTACTATGTTGATCGGTGAAACATTTGGATCTTACACTGAGCATTTTTTTTATTCCTTTATATATCATTCATTATAATATTCACTAAGCACAAATTTTAGTCCCCAATTGACATTCTTTGTACACCTAATCTTGATTATTTTTATTCAATATATCTATATAGATTCACCCATATTCATGTATCCTAATCATTTAATTTATCATGCACTTCATGTATTTGTTTTTTTAATCTCACTTTAATAGCTCAACACATTCAATTGACATTTACAACTAGTGGAGTTCTACTTGTTTGGTGTCTAAGAGAGACCAATAAAGTGTGAAGACTCACTCATGTATGTCATTGTGTGAATCCTAGATTACTTTAATCTCATGTAAATAATAAGGTTGTCCAATAAAAAATAGTATCATAACCAAAAAAATGCTGTCACATGGAAATGTTGACTTGTCATCTCTAGTTTACATATTTCCATGTTGTAAGGAGCTCATCATTTTATTCTTGAGTATGAATGTTTTAGGTTTGAGTTTTTATTATTTAAGACACAATATTAGTAATATATTTTAAAGAGTATTGTATATAGTTTTCATTCTCTTTCTATTTAGGTCTTATTTTTATTTTTAAAAAAAATCAAAAGTGTCTTTAGTAATTAATTTTATTATAGGTTTTGAGTCTTATAAGCATGTAGTCTTTTTATATGCATTTAAAGACCTTAAGGTTAGGATTTAAAATTTGAGTCAATTTTTTTATTTCAAAGGAATTGGGATTTAAGAGTCATTTAGGATTAGGTGTCATATAGAGTCATTGTCAAAATTTGTAAAAATGAAAAAAATTGACTTATGAATGCATTTTTGGTGGAATCTAACATTCAATTAAGGTATGTAATAAGTGAGTTTCACATTTTGGAGGGGGGGGGGAGTTATGATAATAAATCCAATATGGAAAATATTGATTATACAATCCAAATTTGTTGAGTAAGCAACACCATGAAGGAGGTTAGAGGCAACATAGGAAGGAGGCTCTCTACGCCCCTCATCTATCACTAGTGATAAGGTCCATATGATTTGGTGGCATTTTATTTTAGTTTTATGTTTTATTTTTGTTGTAGTGTGAATAATAATATAGTTAATATTATTGTTCAAAAATTGTAATGAGTGAGCATGATTTATATTTATTTTCCCCTAAAGTAAGATAGTTATGAGAGCTCATAAAGTATTGTAGAATCATGATTTCATGGTTTTTGGCTAACCATTTGGAAAACAATACTTTTTTGGTTGTTGTTTATCCACTTATAAAATAATCATGTTGTGGTTATTGGTAGACCACTTATAAAACCATTATGAAGGTTGTTGGATTTCCTAAAAAATAAAACCATCTAGATCATGAGCTTGTATAGGCAACACATTGTATTACAATAAAATGTTTTCCCCACATAAAAAATAAGGGGGGGGGGATGTTTGAGATTAGTATTTACATTAGGTGAATTGGTTTTTATGTTATTTACCATGTGGTAAATAATATTTACCATTTTTAGTTATCATATGGTTAATATGGTAAAGTTATTGGTAGTTTGTGGATATATTTTTACTATAAAAATATATCACATATTGTTAATATCCTAAGTGGTTAGTTTGTTATACCCATGACTATCATCAAGTTACTTGTTATTGTACCTTCCTATATATTAGGAGGTTGTTTGGCTATCTCTATGGATATATAGTATCCAATGTAATGTTTAAATAGAATATGAAGAACAAAATATATTAGTGTGATTATTATTATTATTCCCAATTTGTATTTAGCCTCACCAATATAGTTTAAGTTTAGCAGTGTTCAGGATCTTTAAAATAATAACACATAGAAGGTTCATATTTTTTATATGTTTTTAGGATTGATGATATAGTTGTTGTAATGGTTATCAATGATTATGTGTTTATTTACATAAATTTATCATATAATATTAGGACATGGTTTGAATCATGATAGGGTCTTAGGTGATAGAAAGGATTTATGTGTTAATACCCTTGTAATTTTTAGCTTTTATTTTACTCCCTCTAGTGTATTGGGTGGATTATTATATGATGGCTTATGAAGTAGATGCCATAAATTATTTATAGGGATAAAACACACAATTATTTTATTACTCCTCTTTTCTCTCAACCTTAAGGTGGAGTTAACCAAAACACCCTCCTGATCTTACTTAGGATCTAAAAATTAGAGTCTAAGTCACTAATTATTATGATATTATTGTTCAAATTAGAAATACCCATGTAAAAATTTATAACTTGGATTTTATTCAAAGGCCTAAAATTTAAAAAGACATAATTTATGATACCTTTTGTGATATTAATTTATCACATGATAATGAACAAGAATATTTTACTTCTATTGTTAAATTTTATAAGATAGTGATAACTTAATCTCTTTTTAGATGGAGGATTTACCTTATGAAGAGATTGTGGACCAAAATTTACACTTGTATATTCAAGTTATCATTGATAGTTAAGGGATAAAATGTGTGCTTATATAAAATGGTTTAGGATTAAACATTTATAGTGATACATTTATTAATACACTTTTGATTTATCAACATTCTCTTAAACCTTCAAAAATTATCATAAAAGTGTTTTATAACCAACCAAGAAAATGTTATAATAAAAAATTAATTTATCATAATTATTGGACCAAAAACTTTATATATAGAATATCAAATGATATCTAATGATGTGAGATATAATATTTTAATTGGTAGGCCTCAGATTCATGCTATGAAGGTGGTCTCATATATAATTGTATATCCTATATTAATTGATGAAGTGGATTTTTCTAAGATTTTTTATCTTAATAAATTTGCTAACAATCAATTCCTTAAATAATTTAGGGGATCATATGTGTATTTACCTTATTTTCATCAAAACTATAGATTTCCATCTAACTTAATGATAAAAAATATTTTGGGTAATGTGATCCCTAACTTCTTGATGAAAACATTCCATTATATGATCTTGATTCTTTACTTACTACTCCACATGTTGAGGATTGATCTATATTGTTAAATGATTAAAAAATTAAGCTCAATATGATACTAAATAATATCATAATATTGAATTATTTATTAAATTGATGAAATATTAAGAGGATAAATACCATAAAGAGTTATTGACATAGTTTCATGATTTATTTTCCTAGTTTTATGTATATATGCTTACTATTTATGCATCCATTATGGTTCATAACATAGTTTTCCATCCTGATGCCTAGCTAATTAAGTAAAATATTAAAAAAGATGCATCTTAAAGTTACATTATTGTCTAAATAAAAAGCAAAAAATTATTAAATTTTGATTTTATATGACATGTTGATTATCCACCTTGGATATATAACATTGTCCTAGTTATAAAATTGGATGGGTACATTAGGATATATATGAAATTTATATACTTGAATAAATCATGTCCCAAGGATGATTACACATTGCCTAGTATTAATATGATTTTTTATTCTACTATTTTTTATGATATGATATACTTTATGGATGTATATCTAGTTATAATCAAATGATTATAAATCCTAGTTATCAAAATCAAAAAAAATTTAACAATCATTGGGTTATATTTTTTATGTGATCATGCATTTGAATCCTAAATACATTGGTATAACTTACTAAAGGGATATGACACACATATATTTCATGTTTACACAAATAATTATATAAGATTATGTTGATGATATCAACGGAACATCTAATAAGCATGAAAATCATGTTAAGGACTTGAAAAAAATATTTAAAACCACAAAACTACAATGCAAGGTTAAATCCTAAGAAATGTATCTTTGATGTTACATAGATATTTTTTTTTAGGATTTATCATTTCTTAGTACGACATCAAGGTTGATCCTTATAATTTACAAGATCTTGTTGATATGACATTGATGAAATGATTGATACAATTGATAAATTTACAAGGAAAAATCTAAGACATTTTAGAATATATTTATTAGTTAGTTGAAAAGACTCAACCATTTTATCAATTATTACACAAAGGAAACAAATTTTAATTGGATGATCATTTTCAAAATATTTTTTATGAAATAAAATAATATATATCTAACCCCCTATTTCTAATTCCACAAATGCATGATCAACCTTTTTTTACATACCTTCTATCAAGCACACTTTGGAAAACGTACTTGCACAATATGATGATGAGCATAGAAAATGCATTATTT
Source organism: Torreya grandis (assembly GCA_037957365.1). NCBI lineage: Eukaryota > Viridiplantae > Streptophyta > Pinopsida > Cupressales > Taxaceae > Torreya > Torreya grandis. The sequence continues at coordinate 2,073,685 of JARHVA010003052.1, forward strand.
ATTACATCAATCACATAATGGTTTGTTATGATTAGAATCAAAAATCAATGAAAAAGTTATACTTGGATTTTTTTTCCATAGATAAACTTAAAAATTACATGCTTAATATTGAGACACATGTTATTACAAATATTGATCCTTTAAAGTATTTCATATCTAAGCCTTATCTATCCAGTTACATAAATAAGATGGTCATGATACTCATAGATTCATATCTTAATTTTGTAAAAAAAAAAATTGATAAAATTATAGGTCATTGTGGAATAATAAAATGTATCTCCATTATTATACCACACTCCTATGGATGAAACTTTTCGTTATGAGTTTATTATGGATACAATTTGAAAAACTAAAGGATTATTTATTTTGATGGGTCTAAATGTGATTTAGGTGTTGGATTCAACATTGTATTATGAAATCCTCAAGGTTGAACTATGCCATTAACATATTGATTGTGTTTTTATGTATAAATAACATAAAATAGTATGAAGCTTTGATTATACAATTATACACAACAAAAGCTTTAAAAATTAAATATATAAAAGTTTATAGTGATTATAAACTCATAATTAATAAAGTGACATGTTCCTATAAAATAAAATAAGAAAAAATATTTGATAAAAATATATTATCCATACATCGATCACTCACTTTGATTACTTTGAGATCGATTAAATTTCTAGAAGAAATAATCATCATGTTGATGCTATGTCTATTATAGCGTTACTTTCTTCTATCGATATTACTGATGATAATACTATATTTAATTTTAAGATATTAATTAAAATAACTTACCATTGAATTACCATATCTAGATGGGTTGGATGTATTTTCAATTGAAAATGATATACCCAATTTTTAATGGAACTCATATATTTACAACTTTTTATCATATGTGATTATTCCTCCACATTTTTCACAAAATAAAAAAATAAATTTTAGAAGAGATGGCATTCGATGTGTCATCATTTGTGTTCCTATTTTAAATATATATTTTATGATTTTTTATTAGATTTATTTGGTGTGTAGAGGCTAAATTATCCTTACAATAGGTTCACGACAGTGAGTGTGGTGGAAATGTTAGTGGGAAATCCATGCCATACAAATTGATAAGAATGGATTAATTTTGGCCTACAATGGATCTTGAGTGTCATGAATATGCAAAGGTTTATGATAAATGTCAATGACATAGTAATATAACATATGCATGGAATCATAATTAAAACCTATTATTTCTTCTTGGACATTTTCAAAATTGTGTTTTGACGTAGTTAAAAAAATTAATCTTCCATCATCATAGGATAAAAAATAATTATTACTGCTACTTAATATTTTAAAAAATGGGTTTAAGATACTACTATAGAATTTGACACAAGTTAAGAAATGTGTATATTTATTAGATTTCATATCATTTCTTATTTTGGACTTCTATCTTATATTATTATGAATAATGGTTCATCTTTCAAAAATAATGTGGTAAATAATTTTTTGTGCTAAATATAATATATGCCATGCATATTATATTCCTTATTACCCTCATGGGAATGGTTAATTGTGAACATATTAAGAAAAATAACCATTAAAAATGTTGAGAGTTTAGATAATTAGAATATATATGCTTTATGGTCATATCGAACAAGTGTTGAGACAGATATCGGGACAACCACCTATTTTATTGTTTATGGTGTAGAGGTAGTTTTACCCTTGAAGTTTTAGATTCCTTCTCTTATTATGTATCTTAAAGGTATTATCGATGGAAAAGAATATAGATAAAAATTATTACATCAATTATAAATATTGGATGAAGCACATATTCATATTATTGATCACTTGAGAGTTTATCAAAATCGATTAAAGAAGGATTATAAAAAATGACTAGATAAAGAGAATTCAATGAGGGGAACTTGGTACTAAAATAAAATGAAAATAATAAAAAATATGATAAATAAAATAATTAAAAATTCAATCCTAATTGGATAGGTCTATTTATTATTATATAAAAACCTTATTTAGGGCATATTGCCTAGCTACATTTGAATCAAAAATTTTGAAGAATATAATGAATACCATGTACATACATCAGTTTTACACATGAGTCATTTTATTTTTCATTTCATTATATCAAATTTTTTTTTTTTTCATGTTTTTTGTGATGTATTTTATCTATTCTTAATTAATTGATTTTGTGCACTTGTGCATATTTTTCTATCAAGTTGTCATCAATTGTCCTATCTAGTCATGTCATAACATGTCTTTATCTTGTCTTTAATGAGATTTACATATTATATCTTTCCTACTTTGAGGTAAACTAATTATCTCTCCTATGAATATTTTCAATACAAGGGCATGTTATTACTATGATTACTAATCATACATTTCCATTACTTAAATGATGAACTTATGTGTATATATATTCTACATTACTTATATTAGGATGGGATTTCAAACCCCATGTCATTAATACATATTATTCATATTATGGTTATTATATATGGTAAAATTATTTCTATATTTGGTCTATATTGGGCATGTTGTTATAGTGGGACATATCACTAGACACTTTAAATGGGGTAATGTCAAGGCATATCACTTGACCCTCCCTTTATTATTACACCCTTACTTGCCAAGATTAGTTTTTAGCCTAAAATTTTTGGATTACATATTATTTATAGATAAATACCAAGGTTGGTGTCTCCCTTATCAATTTATTAATAATGAATAAAATTTAAAAGTTCCAAGGTTATTGGTTAAACTAACCCAACATGACCAAACACTAAAAAAATACCAAGAATGACCACATAGAACAAAAATAAATAAACCAAGACCAAGAGATGATAAAAGTAGAGGGTCAAAGAATGAAGGACCAATCAAAATAATACTAGGAAAAAGAATAGATTCATTGCTAACAATGTCTTAGTTGAAGATGATAATAAACTCTTCCATCGTGCCATCAACACCAACAAAAACTTCCTCACGTGCTTCTACAACACCACCACCCACCACTATAAACACCTAATCATCAATCACTATTTATGCCACTTTGATGGATCCTAACATTAATCTTTCATATTTTATCACACACCCAACACTTGAGACTTGCCAAAGATAGTCGAGCCTCTCCTAAATTTAAAGAGTAGCTTGAACAATCCCATATAGTGTGAGAACATGTGTTATTCTCACCACCCTAGAAATGAATTTGACCATGTCTTCCCAAGCTATGGAATTTCTAATTTTAAGTAAGGATTCCAAAGTTATAATTAGATATTTGACCACCTCCAAAGGAGAAATAGGGAGAAATTGACAAAATAGAGCAAGTGACTCCTTGAACAGAGACTCCAAATCATCAAGATAATTGTGTAGAGCCATAAAATTCCTTTCAAGATCCATAAAGATAGATAACGTAACCAACCCCATTTCAAATTACCTAAAAAATAATATGCTTAAAAGGATATACATCCAATACTTTTATTGCCTCCAAAAAACTATTATATGCATTGATGTAATGAAAAACTCCACCATTTCCATCACTTGTCATTTATCCCTAAAAAAATCAATAGATTATTTGTAAATAGAGAGGCAATGTCATAATTAAATTTTTTATTTTATAATCACATAGTTAGGTGTCTCCTAATACCAATTGAATGGAATTCACAACTTCCTTAGAAGAAACCTAGAAGACTTTCTAAAGGTACACTAAAATCCATCTCTCTTTTCATTCCCTTACCAAACATAGAATCAAGAGCCAAAGATTTAGTCATATCCAAATCCATTCTACTCCATCACCAAGCCCAAACTCAACTTCCAACATAGAAAATTCACAAAAATCACCTTGTATGACACAACCCAACATAAAATGCAAGTAAAATTTGCCACAAATCATGATTAATAAAAAAAAAATTGTTCCATCCATCCATCACCATGAGCCAAGACATGAATGCCACTCAAGTCTCAATAAAAGTAGACTTAAACATCACCTAAATAGCCCTTCAAATGGATGAGAAAAATGAAGTATTACATGCCTAGATTAATTTCATTATCCCCTTCAATATCTATCTAAGACTCACTATGATTTTACATGCATATATCCTTCAATTTGTCAATGCTAAAGTTGGTTAGGAAATCAAATACACTATTTGCTTCTAAAAAAAAATGATGATAATCTCACTCACCAACATAATTTAGAAAAGGCCACACCTTTTATAGAATATTATTTAATCTCTAAGCCCCATATCCTTGTTTTCATAGAACCTAAAATAGGAAAATGGAATCCCCTTACATAATTAGTCTATAAATCCCTTAATGAACCATCAAATCCACCCCAATAATTAGATCTTGAGACTCTACTTCATTATTGGTTCCATCAATCAACTTATGTGACACAACTCTAATTAAATACTCATTACAATCCCTAATGATTCAACCAATGCCAAAGGTTCTTGGATTGCCACAAGAAGAACCATAAAAATTCATTTTGAACCACCCTAGTAGTGGTGGAATCTAATTATCATCATCTATCCCCCTATTATTAGAAGTGAAACAATCAACCCATTAATAATGGGAGGAGACAATAGTTTTAATTTTTCACACATTTTCATGTCCTAATCTAAGAGTTGTCCATTTTATCATTGGCCTGAGTAGGAAAAAATCTCAGATATTGAAACCTTTGTATATTTGAGCACTACATATAATAGTATCTCTTTGTCTTCAAATTTATATTGATTTTTTTCTTTCCATATATAACAAATTAAAATTATTGGGATGACTTTATAGAGATTGTAGAAATTATTTTTGACATTCTCAATTAGATATGAGTAAAAAGTGCCCAATAATGATAAATCCCAAGACCACAACCAATCCATATTATTAAAAATACATGACTAACACCAAATAGAAAAGGGAAAATAAAATAATAAATGATCAGTTGATTCCTCCTCACCTTTACACATAAAACATCGAGATAGTGTGATGAAGCTAATTTTTCAAATCCTATCCTAAGTGAGCATATGACTTTGGAATTCAAAACAATAAAAATCCCTATCCTTCTAGAGCCCTTCCTTACTCCAAAAAAAGAGGGAGATCCTACTACATAGAACAATCCATAGCCTTTGACATATAATAACTTAGTCTAACCAAATATGAATCTGATTGGGCCCTAATCCAATGAAGTGTATCCTTCTTTGAATTAATAAAGACTTTCTTCTTGGAGATAATGATAAAAAGGCAACAACACTAATTTTTAGGTATTGATAGATTCACCAATTATTTTCGAGGCTATGATACTAGCCAATAGCATGTGTAGGTTCCAAGTAATCTATGAATTTTAAGCCCCAAGAGGTAGATAAGACCATTATAGCATCTATCATATTTTTAATATCAACCAATGATTTTTGCCCATTTGAGGAGTCTTCCTAAAATGCCAATTATCTTCCATTATTAACAGTCCATGAAGCTTGATTCATTATATGTGGTCTACATCATTTAAGTAAAAAATTATAGAAGTGAGACCTATCACAAGATTTATATTTAAAACAATGCTCAATGCATTATCCAAAATTGAGTGCTTGTATCTTAGCAGTCTATACCAAAGTGCATTTTTCTTCACTATCATGACCCATACCAATTTTGCACCAAGAGCCATGTTTTGAAAAATTAGCTTTTTGACACCAACCCCACCCATTTTATTGGCACTATAAACCTTTTCATATTTGAGTAATATAACCTCAAAAATCCTTCATGATATTTTTTAGATCTTTCATCACACTACTAGGTAATTGAAAAAATAACATACAGTAAGTGGGAAGGTCCCCAAGAATATACTTCATAAGCGTCAGCTAACTAGTGATCGAGAACCACTTACCTTTCCATAAAGCCAAGTGTGATGTGAAATAATTAATTAAGCCATCCTAAAGAGTATCCTTCCTAAAACCAACAAATAAAGGGACTCCAAGATATTTATTTAGGAGCTTTCTAGTTTTGAATCCCAAAATATGTGAAATACCATACTATACCTATCATGAGAAATTAATGAAATAAGTTTCATATTTCCTTTCATTAACCATTTTTCTAGAAGCTTCTTCATAATTAGAAAAAATTCTCTTAAACTCTATAGCTTCCTAGTTAGATGCCTACCCAAAGATAAAATTATAATCAATAAACCATTGATGAGTAAGGATTTCTAAACCATTAACCACTTTTATTTCTTTTAGCCTACGCTCAACCTCAGCCTAATGTAATGCTCACCCCATGGATTCTAAAATTAAAATACAGAGGAAATGGGACATGGGTTCCACATGCCTTAACCCCCAAAAGCTTCAAACAAGCTAGCCTAGCTACCATTCACCAACACCAAGAATTTTATCCTAGCCACATAACTGAACACCCAATCATACTAGTCTTTAATAAAGCCAAATTTATCCATAACCTTGATTATAAATCACCAATTCACTTGTCCATAAGCTTTGTTGATATCTAACTTGATGAACATGCATTTTCTAAAATTATGAGAGATTGAGTGCATAATATCATGCACCATAATAATTCATTATTGAAAATTTCTCCCTAGAATAAATCCTACTTATTCTTTGGAAATCAAATAATACATCAAAAGTTTAAAGTAGGCATATATTTTGAAATGATTTTATACACAATATTATAGATAAATACCAGTCTGAAGTCATTGAAAATCACTTGGGCATCCCCTTTAGGAATAAGAGAAATAAATGTGACATTTAAGTCTAGGATTAACTTTCTCTTGTTACATGATTCTTCCACCATATTTAGAACATCCACTCCCATAATATCCCAAAAGGATTGGAATAAGGTGGTAGTTAACCCATTAGGCCCAGGAACTTTAGCATCCTATTGAGAATACCACATATCATATTTACTAAAGGGAGAAAGGGGATAATAGCTTTTGGTTCTACAAATATAACACCAATCTAGGGATATGAGCAAGATTAACTTTCTAATTAGTGAGACTAGACACCTAATCCCCAATTGGTAGTTTTTTTAAATAATTCCAACACTTCCACATGAATGTCATATTGAGACTCAATAACCTCCCCATATTTTGATTGAATACTCAAAATGTGTGTGGTACTTCCTTTGGCTATGGTAGAGTTATGAAATAAAACAATATTATTATCCCATTCTTTTAACCAACCCTCTCTAGATTTATGCCTCTAATGAACTTCCTCTCTCAGCAATAACTCCTTATACTACATAAAAAAGTTGTTCTCCAGTTCATATGAGGAAGCATTCATTCCCACAAGAATAAATTCATTATTCATTACCTTTAGTTCATATTCCATTATATTTTTTTCTTAAAAAATGTTCCTAAAATGTTTAGAGTTTCAATGTTTTAAAAATTATTTAATGAATCAAATATTTTTTATCATTCTATACATTAATGAGCCAATCATATGAGGCATATTGTTTCACTAATGTTTCATTAAAAATGTAGAGTCAGTCGCATCATGGATCCATATCATCTCAAATTTAAAAAGGCATAAATCAAGAGGGATATCCACATGAACATTCAAATCAATTAGGAAATGATCTGATTGGGAGAAAGGCATAATCATACTTTTAAAAACCTAGTTTTAATAGAACCAAGTAAGGGAAACCAAGAATTAATCCAATCTCTATGCAATATTACAAAATCCAATCTTTTATTAGGCCAAGTAAAAGACCCATCTTTTAGTTCTATATCAAAAAAACCATTATTGGAAACAAAACCAATTGAGATTGAGATGTTCTAAACAAACCACCACACTTTTAAAAATAGTTCAAATTGCATTAATATCCCCACTCAAGACTATCTTTTTATCAGGGAATTATGACACGATAAAATTCAACTCATTCCAAAGTAATTTTTTGAGTACTAGAGAATTTGAACCATAAAAATACATAATGATAAAAATTACATTAGAAGATAATTCTAAGAAATGACATAATTTACAATTGGGAATAGATCCCAATATATCTGTATTAGCCAAATCAGATGACCAAAACATTGTCATTCCTCTAGAGGCACCCAAGGCATAAAGAAAAGGCACTTTTCTAATGACTCCAAATTTTATGCACAAGGGTGGAAGCTTCCATGACACTCATTTTGGTCTCTTGAAGAAGCAACACATTCAGAGAAATAAAGAACATGATATGCTTGACCAAGTATCACTTGTTAGGGGCTTTCAGGGCCCTAAAATTCTAGGATATAAACTTCATGACATTGGAGAGGGGGATTCCACCCCACACTTTCTAGTGTCAATATATTTTTCTGGAGTGGAATGTTTTTATTCAAAAACTTCCCTATCCACATGATCCTTAGTATATATGTGACCCTTTTTAATTAGTGGACCCCAATTCATATGTAAGAGTGAGATCCAAGATTGGTAAATGGTAAACACTTTTCTAAAAATCAATTCTTCATCTGATTCACCTTCCTTAGCTTCAAAATACCCCTCATAATTACCAGAGACTAAACATACCTTTATCTCTTCAACCCCAAATGAACTTGAATGGTTTGGATTAAGGGAATCTTGAGAAGAGTGATGCAAAATAGTCTTAATAAACTAAAATTGATCTAAAATAAGCTCACACCCTTTCATCATAGTTACTATAGAAAGATTTACCCCCTTATATAATTTATCCAAAAAGGCCTTTATCTCATCAAATTTAAAACTTGGGTCTAGAAGATTGACAACCTGGTTATGGTTTTTCCAAAACCTCCCATTATTTTACCATAAAAAAACTTAGAGATAGTCCCTAATATAGGATTTGAAGATGGTTTAATGAACACAAAATTATTGGGAGGCAAAGGGGGTGATTTTTTACATAATTTATGAATATGGCCTAAAATCCTACATTTGAAGCAACATAATGGATTTTTTCAATGTCAAAAGATTGCTTACATACCCTACCTTGAGACTTAATGATAATGCTTTCTTAGATTTCATTATCTAGGTCTATGCAAACACTCACCCTCACATAATAATCTAAAACTCCTTTCAAAAATTAGGTCAATCTCAATGAAGCCTCCTAGTAAATTAATCAATTCCCTAAGGTAATCCTTTACCTATTAATGAAATGGAAGACCATACAAATGGATCTAGAATGGAAATATTCCCTTTTAATTAGAACTAAAATCAAAATTAGGCTACTGATGTTGAAGCCATAATCCCACTCTTCCTATTGACTAAAATGATTGACTCACAATTTTATCTCTATCTCTTGAACTAGGAATAATATTGATAAAGAAACATTTTGTAAAATTTTTACCTCAATAGATTGTCCCCAATACTTATTTACCCAATTTTCAACCTCTCCAATAGCTGGCCATTTTCTTGCACATTTTTTGATGACTTCCCTTTCCCTAATCGGTAGGATGTTCTTTGAAAATCTCCTTATCTCCTAATCTAAATCTTTCACTTGACCTAATATGAGCCCATCCTATGAGCAAGACAAAGACAACCCTTCCTTGATCCACACCATTTCTTATTTCTTTCCTGGTTCTAACTTATAACCATTCCCAATGGATATATGATTAGCACCCATTGACACACTTTCCATAACCTCCAAATCCCAAACTAGAAAATATTCTTCTAGATCCTCCTTGGCCCTAACATGATCACTACCATGTTCCTTATTCATTTGAGCCAACCTTAAACCATAGCTACTATAGAACCTCATGAATATCTTCCTCAATGTCACATTGGTTATCCTTGGAAGATAGATGCCCAACTCCAAGTGAAAGGGAGTGTGAATCCTTCTACTTCTTCCCTCGCTCACACACCATCAATTTTTTTATTTATATAATATATAAATATATTAAAGGATATAAATTTAATTATAAATATTATATTACATATTATTATTGAGTTTTAAATAATGATATATTTATATGGTTACATACATGTGTTTATAAATGTACTTTCAATGGTTATAATAAATGTTTATTACTATTTATTCTATACATGGTACATTTCATACTTTTATTTTGATATGAATGATATGTGTAGTCATATAAAATGTGAAAATGGATGACTTAAGCATGGCTAATGACACCCGATCCATAGGTCTTCCTACTTGTTTACACAACCCTTATAGGTTATTATTTAACTGATTCCCATTCATACACAACCTTCCAGACTTAACCCTTATAGACCTAGGAAACTCTTTTAGGCCTAGATCCATCCCCTAGGTCTCATTATTTCTAGACATTAGTTCCCAACCTAGACAGGAGCACTGAAACCCAGGGTGTCTTGATTTTGGTACTATTGTCCAAGTGCAAAATTGGTCCTGATGATCAATTATTTTAGATATTTATCCTTTTTATTGTCATCCTAACACAAATTCATTTAACCCATGATCATTAATTTCCATATAAAGTCCATTCAAATTTTATTTAGAAGGGTTGACACTCATTGATAGAAAAGAAGAAAGAATATAATCAAATAAACTCAAGCACTCTTCCCTATTCTCTGCATACAGCCTTCCAAGATCATTTTAAGCTTATTCAAACCTTTGCATCAGTCCCTATCTATCTAAAGTACATCTAGTTTTGTGTCTAGTTACATTTATCATACACAATTATTCCAAGTAATTCAATAGGATAAATACATTAGCTTGATCTCTCCTTGGAGTATTGGTATGTAGGCACTGTGTCCACACACATGGTGTGAAGTGCATCCATAGTATCCTTTACACACTAACCCATTCTCTATCTTTTTCAAGTTTCCATTCAAGTTCAAGCACAAAGAGCTCTTAAGACTTTGAAGATTTAAAATAGATACACAATGAGCTCTACAGGTTTTAGGCTTCAATATTTCACTAACAGTGTAACATAGGCCTACTGAATAGAACCTAGAAAGGTCAAAACACCTAGGTAATAGTGATAGAAAAGGACTATAGTGTTAGATAATAGGGTGTCCCACTTTTGATGCTCTTATCCAACCTAGAAAGGAACCTCAAGATCTAGTTTTTGATAGTCTCCCAGTCTTGCTCCTCTAGTAATAGACCTTGTCTCAGTTTGGATCATTCAAAATAAGCTAAATTAGATTTCTCTGATTTATTACTATATTTAGAAAAGGGAAAAATACAAATATATTTACAAAAATCAATAGCTTAATTCCTACATATTATTTACTAATTTACTTTGCTCAGACTTATTTATTTAATTAGGAATAAATCCCATTATTTTGAAAATAATAAAACATTTGGTGAACCTGACTTTCTTTGAATTTCACACAAAACCCTAAAAACCCCAGGGTAAATTATTTATGATTTTTTTCCATAATTTCTCAAGTTTTCCTATATTTAAAAATTATAAATATAAAAATTAATTGTAAATTTATCAATATATGTTATAAAAACCCTAGTTTACACATACTAGGTCCTTTTTGCATATGAACACATTCCAAACACTAGGAAAAATATACTGCCAATTTTAGAATTTTTATTTTATTTTTTATAAATTTTTTAGGCAAAATTCTAAAAAAAATCTATAAATTCATATAATTTTTTTAAAATTATCATACTAATTTTAAAAATTCATTCAAAAATCCCTAGTTGCATTACCTACCTCCTAATTATTTTCTAGTACTTTTCAAATCATTTTTTGAATTTTTAGTTGCATATCAAACTCAAAAAATCAATTTCAAATTAAAAAATTCATTGTATTTTTTATAAATATTTTTGAAAAATCCCTAGTTGCATATACTAGCATCTATTTACTTCTTGAGGTATCACCTTACATCCATAATCAAATTGTTAACATGATTCTCACTTATGTACAAACTTTTCTTATATTTCTTGCAAATAATAAAGAAACCATAATGGTCCCTATCATATTTATGAATGATGAATTATATCGTATGTTAGTAAAAAGCTTCATCCTTTTCATTTCATATTTATATTTCATTATATGGCATGATATTACAAAATTCATTGCAAAAAATTCACAAGACTTTAAAATTCTTTTTGCATATTCTCTTTTGCTCATACAAAATAATTACGAACTCTATTTTGCTAAACACACTCGAAATGTTATGTTACATGTAAAAATTTTGATGTCTTTATGAAAAAAATTCATGTTCTCCATCCTTTTATTTTTATTCCACATGTGGAAAAAATTTCAAGTTTATAATGCTAAACACATTAGAAATGTCATATCACATATCAAAATTCTAAATGTATTCATGCACAATGTCATGCTCTCTATTACATACTTTCTCTCTCTCAGGAGGAAAATTTTTAAAGACTCTTGAAAAACATATTAGAAATGTCATGATTAAAGTAAAAGTTTTATATGAATTAATGCACAATTCCATGCTCTATATCCCTTATTTTCTATCTATCATGTGGAATGTTCTTTATAATCATATTGCTATACATGGTTTCTACTTAGATGTATATAACTATTTGGATACTTTTAAGCATATCCCTATCACCACTAGACACCAAGAAACACTAGCAGTTATATCTATCCCTCCTTTATTTAAATTTAGTTCATCTAGCTTTCATCCCACACCTAATACCAGCTTTATGCCTATAGTAGATCATGTGGTATAGGCTATCACCCAAGTTTATAAAGATAGGTAGGTTGATTACACCCATTGTTATAGCTTTGTCACTGAGGTTAACACCCTTTTTTATCCACTTTAAGCTCCTCCACCTATTACAATTCTTCTTCCAGTACAGATTCATCCACAATTGAGATCTTCATCACCAGCATAGAGAGTTCATACACTTTTAGAGAGGCCTCTTTTAGAGAAACCATAGTTTTAGGATTTTAAAAAGCTTCTAGATATAATATCCACACCCAAAGTAGTCTCATTGAGATCTTATTCATCTACACATAGAGCACATGTTCAGAGAGCTTCTCCTACCACTAGATGGGTCCCTAAAAGCCCCATAGTTATGTCTACTTCTTAGAGTTATAGGGGGACCTCATAGTTGGTTTTCACTATAGGAATTTGAGATCATTTAAAACATACATAGCTTTCAAAGTCATAGTCTCAACATTTCAATCATGCTTTAGGATCATGCACAATCCTTATTCTTGATATAGGACAATATGATAGGAAGTTTCCCATGAGACTCATTGGCTAGTATCATCTCTCCTTAGCATTATTGTACATAGTTTATTTTCAAAAAATTTTATACATAATTTATTATGATTGATTGTACATAATTCAAAAATTTCAAAATACAAAAATAATATAACATTTTAAAAATCTAAAAACATTCAAATATTTCAAACACAACAAAAACACTTTGATTGTATTCATCATCCATGCTTTAGATTGTTACTACTATGATATAACTTAAATTTGATATTTCATGATATTGTATGTCAATTTTTATACATTACCATGCTTCACTTGATCTTCTTTGAGTGTGTACAGTGACGCCTATCTACTTGATTGATTCACTTTACCCATTAAGGGGGAATTCCTATTTCTACATTCAAAACACACATAGATATACCCACCCATTGGGGGCATATTCTATATGACTACACCATCTAGGTTATGTCATTCCTTCACCACACACTCTGAGTTATCATGCTGATATATATTCCTTTCTAGATTACATAGATTACTATATCAACATTTCACTAGCATCTAACACTTGTGTATTTCTTAGCATATACCTAGTCTTTTACTACACATGTTTTACATAATTTCACATTTTCTTTGATTAGTTAGATGTGATTATACCTTTCCAGTTATTACATGCTTTCTCCTCTTGCTTATCATAGCTTGTGTGACTGCATTTCTATTTATTGCTTGTCTAATATTTGTGCCTTAGGACATTTGATAATGTCCTTTGCTTCTATTCATGTGTGTGCCTTAGGACATTTTAAAATGTCATTTGCTTGTACTATTCCATGTTCTTGTGGCCCCTATGCCAACTTTTCTTGTTTCACTTGTATGTGTATGTGGCATTTGAACATGCCTTCTATGCTTGATTTCTAGTTTGAGTGACATGTGCCCATGTCCCTTGTTTGCATGGCCCCTTACCCATCCCTATATGCTTCTTGATTCTTATTTATTATTTTCTTGATTTATTATTTATTTCTCAATGTGTGTAATGTCATGATCCACATAATGCATTTCCCTTGCTTTCTTGGATGCCATGATGGACATCATGCTCCATCCCTTCAACTAATAACTAACATCTAACATTTCCAATTCTAGTTCAGTACTTTGCACAAGATTTTACATTATTATATCTATCTAGGCATACACATTTTGATCTAACAATATATCAATATAAACATTTCTATATCTACAAATATATTGTCAAATATCATTGTTATATCATATATCTATACAACTTAACACACTTACAGGACTCTTTCTTCTAAGGGCAATCATTCTAGGTTCATCTTTCCTACCCTCAAATGTGGGGGTAATAAATAGGGATTTTTATCATAAATACCTAAGCTCTTAACAATAAAAACAACAAAATTTAGACCACCTAGTTTAGAATTTAGAGGTGAAACCAATCAAAATAGAGAAGAAAAATAGTGACAATTCTAGATTAGCAACCAATTTAACATAGGACAACAATGTTGGAAATGGATAGTAAAACCAAACATAGGGGTGTCCTCATTTTGGCACTCCTATCTAGATAGAAAAACACTCAATATTTATAAAAATAGACAAAAAATTCAGTTCAAATACAATTTTTCCACATCCAGATTAGTCAAAATCAATAGTTTAGTATATTTTTCTCAAAGAATCTAGATATAAGGGTTATCATGTGTGCCATGATGATTCCCACTTTCAATTTTAGATTAGGAAGATGACATAACTTCAAAATTAAAATTCATGTTTCAATAAATAGTGATTGGGGGCAATGTGCATGGCACATTGGTCTTCTTTTATTTCCAAGTTCAGTTTATTATCCAGACATTCTCAATAGTTGTGTTCCTCACTCCATCTACAGGTGGTTGGCATCACTTTCAAGTTGAAATTTCATACAAGTTTAACTATTTAAGTACCTAAGTTCCTAAGTTGGCTTTCACATAAGACTAGTACATCATTTTTGGAGTGGCTTTCATACAAGCCTAACCTCCATCTTTCACAATGGCCAAGACTGGCCTAGTTTCCAACATACATTTAGGGTATCCATGCCACATTGTCAAATTTCCAAAACATCTATGAGATCCATGAGCCATCTCATATGAAATATATTCTATACTAGTATCACTTCATAGATTCACTTTATAGGGAAATGATGGAGCCAAAGGGCTATCCTTTACATTATTGAGCCATTTATTTAGAGGGATTAGACACACAGTCTAGACATTGATTAACACACACATGATTCATTAACTTCAATTAGTTGTCAATGATGAATCAAAAATACTAGCCTTTATATTATTTATACACTTTATTTGGAATTCATCACTCATTTCCATTCATGATATTACTCTTGATTCAACACAACCCAACATCATCCAACACAATCCATCATCATAATAGGTTTTGTATTGGTTCATGTACCTAGTGAGGTGTATTTATTCATTAATCTTCCTTTTACTTAGATTTTGTAAATTATTATTTTAGATATAATGTATATAGTAAAAAATAATCTAATTTTATGTTTTCATTATAGATTCACACTTTATAGTGTGCTCTCTCTGTGCACATTTAACATCACACAACTTTATGAGCTTCTCCCTTATAAGTAAGTTTAGGTATACTTTTTACTTTCCTTTATCCTAGTTTTTAACTTTGATTCATCAATAAAATAAAGGTGGGGGGAAGATTTATTCATATAAAATTAAAAATTGGATGACTTAATCATGGGTAATGACACCTAATCCATAGGTCTTCCTACTTGCTTACATAATCTTTTTAGGCTATTCTTTCACTGATTCCTAGTCATCCACACCCTTCCAAACTTAACCTTTATAGACCCAAGTATCTCTTTTAGGCCCAAATCCATCCCCCTATGTCTCATTCCCTCTATAAAATAGTGTCCAACTTAGATAGGATTGCTGAAACCCAAGTTGTCTTGATTTGGCATTGTTGTCTAAGTGTAAAATTGGTCTTAACATTCAGATTATTTCAGACCCTTATCCTTTTTATTGTTAGCCTAACATGAATTCATTTAACTCATGATCATTAATTTTCATATAAAATTACATTTATAAGGGTTGGTAATCATAGACAAAAAATAAGTAAGAATACAAGTATACTCAAGCACTCTTCCCTATTCTCTGCATATAGCCTTCCAAGATCATTTCAATTTTATTAAAACCTTTGCATCAGTCCTTAGCCGTCTAAAGTACATACAATTTT
>JARHVA010003052.1:2095000-2112500 GCA_037957365.1 Torreya grandis
CCTAAATGTTATATTATGATCCATCATCTAATGATTTCATAACATTTATACATAATATTTCCACTTCTATCTCCCTTCCCCTATTTTTTTTGGATCCATAATTTAGTTTCGATAGGAAGCATTTACTTTGGGAAAGGGTGAGAATTTATTTACATGACAATTTTTCTTTTGAATCCTCATAAAATGAATATAATTCATATTCAAGTATACTAATCATTAACTACTATTTATCTTGGGATTTTATTACCTCTTCTTACTTAATTGATGAAAATAACACCCATTGAATCTTCTTGGATCCAAGCTCATCTCTCATTTTAGAGAGAGGTAGCTTCCCTAAAAAATGGACTAAGTGGCAAAACGTATCCATCCCAAATGAATTTATTAAAACTTAGCATCTAAGAATCTTTAAAAAAGAAGATAAAACTTAATCTAAAATCTCATAAGTAGCCACTGTTGATCCTAAAACTATAACATACTGAGGATCATTGCCCACAAGATCAAGGCCTTTATCCAATCCAATACTAGCTAATGTAACATATTTAGGATAAGATGTAGATACTAATAAATGATATTTATTTAACCATTTATGAAAATTAAAATAAATAGATCCTAAATGATGATTCTCGATACAATCTACCACTTTATTCCCTAGCTGATTACACCTAAAAACATTTGAAAGGTAACCCTTCAAAATTCATTAAATTGTCCACAAACCTCTTGAAGATTAATTATTAATGGAATGGTTGAGATTTTTATATGAATGAATCATAACACACACCCAAATAGAACTACTTTGTTGAGATTATTATTCCTTATTAATGCAAAAAAAAATCCTAAAAACCCAACTAAAAGTTGCATCAAACTTGGTTTCCTCATCACCAATGGAATAGTATAGAGCCTAAACAAAATTGGAGCCTATATTATGATTTTTGATGTGGGTACAAGAAAGGATACCAAGGGAAAAGATATATACCATGCTTCCCAATGAAGCATGGGTCATTATCCCACAAAAAAATCTCTATCCTCTTCATATTTGAAATTGACCACAAAGAAACCATTTGCAAGGAGAGAAAAAGCTAGAACATGGATATTTATTCAGACCTATTTTTAACAAATCATTAAATCACTTAAGTATATACACTTACCCATAAGTATGTAAATAATTGTCTTAATACCTATGTCTTGTATGTAATATCCCATTTAGGGATGAATTAGCAATATTTGGGTTTTCCAATAAACCCTAGAAATAAAACCATAAACCCTAACACATCTTATGCAAATTCTAAATTTTAAAATCTTAGATCCTAGCCATAAATTAATAAATTTAGGAAATGAACATCTAAGACACAAATATCAATATTTCCAATCAAATATTCATAAAAAATTAAGAATAATTACATCCATAAAACCTCTTCAAATCTTAGTTTTAACATGTAACTATAGGTTGGAAAATTCACAAATAAATACCAACTATTTGTTTGATGAATCAAAGTATAAAATATCAAAAATATCTCCTAGGAAATGAGTATATTAACCTCCCAATGTGGGTTTCCACCCTTGGATAAGACCTCCAAGTGGTTTTTTGAGCTACAAGGGTTGTCAAGATGATTTTCCACCCTCAAAATATCTTTAAATAGCTATAATTCACCCAAAAAATCTTTGACAAATAATGCATTCCATAAATGATGCCCTAAGAATCCACAAACTACTCAAATCTATTAACTATAACCTCTTAAATGAGGCCACCTAGCCAAATATGAGGGTTGAGGGTTTTCATCCCCAAATTATAATTACCAAAGAAGGGTTTCATATTTCAAGGTATAAATCTAAGCAAGCATGCTAAAACTCACAAATTTTATTCAAAAACATGGTAACCTAGAAAATGATCATCATTCCCCTTCTTATAATCTTCTTTTTCATCAATCCCTTCCCAAAATAGGTCACTCTATTTGGAGGAAGATTTAGAGTATGTTTTAAAAAGATCATGCTTTATATTCATTAAGGGCTAAGTTAACCCATGCTCCAAAATCCCCTTTTTAATTCATAATCAAAAATAGAAAATGGGTGGCCAAGATAAATTCCATTAGACATATTATTATTTTAAGTATTTAGGAATATTTTTTATTTTAAATAATAATATTATTCTAATATCAAAAAAGGTACATTACATTGCACAACATATTTTATTAGCTCTTTATTAGGAGTAAAAAAAGGAGATTCGTTAGAGAATGACACTAAGACATTCCCTAGGGAAACTTTATCCAACTCAATTTTAGTCCTTGATACACAATTGGCCATTCCAACTAGGGGATAATAAGCTCCAACACCATCTATGACTACCCTTTCATTTTCCATGCAACCTATAACTATTAGATAATCCATAATAATATGCCAAGAAATAAGATTAAGGGGAAGCTAGCGATGGAAAATTCCATCTGTGCCCTATATAAATTTCCACAATAATGAAAAAGGTTTTCTGAATTAATAAAGTTAATATAGATAAGAAATTTGTTTTCCAAATTCTATGCCTAGATTGAGTTTAGAATATTTTTCACTTAAAATATATCTAGAGGCCTTACACCTTATTTTTCCTAGCCTAGTCATAGTCCTATTGAGAGGGGGATTATAACCTATCCATTGATCTAAAAGCTAATCATCATTCCTAAATACCTTTTCAAAACCTTGAAATGGTAAATTAATACCCTCACTTCCTTTCACTCTTCATCTCTCATCATCCCTAATATGTTTGCCCTCCTTTCGTTTCTCAACATCAGTTAAAAAACTTCACTCAAAATAATTTATACCCTTACCTAATTTTCATTTTATTGATCCCACCACCCAAAAAATATATCTCGCCTATCATAGACATTCACCGTCTCTAATTACATATATTTTGAGTGTTGGATAAACATAACCCATATGTAAGTATTTATAGGTAGTACCATGTCTACCACAATGACCTCCAAAAATTACCATGTGTAATTTAGTAATAAAAGAAGACACCTCACCTTCAATAAAAAATCATATAAGGGTTCCATAAAAGTTTTTTATAATATTATATGTTATGTTTGAAAACATACATGAAATATTTATTGTGAATTCTAGTATTTTCATGAGATTCAACCTTAGGTGGATATGTTTGATTTTCTTGACATTGGATTATTTATTTGTACTAAGGGATTTATCTTTTTGTGATAACCTCAATGTGACAAATGAATAAATCATCCTATTATTCCAAGTACTGACTCAAGGGTGAATAACACTAATCAATCTGTGTAAAAATATGTCACAATGAAAGTATATACAAATACAATAATAAGTATTGATATTAAAAGTATCAAAATAAAGATTTAAATAATTTAAATACTTAGATAATGAGTTAAAATATAAATAACTCATTTTTACTTTATTTTTCACTTTTAGAGGATAAAAATAGTGACAAACACTTCTAGACAGTAAGATGAATAAAACCCAAAACTATTTGGAAACATAGAAGTTGCACATTTTGACTAGAGTCACGAGATAATTTTGGTAGGTTTTAGCTAATTATGTTAAGTGGAAACTATTTTAGTAATTTTTATCTTAGGGTTATATAAATATTTGGGATGCTTAATCAAGGGAAAACACACATAAAAATCACTCATATTGGTCTGATTACACATAAAATTGTTATGTCTTCTCCTTTGATATAACCCTATTTCATCATAATGTTGTAACAATATAGAAAGTATGAAATGTTAATAGTCTAGGACAATTTTAAGGGTTTTAGATGCATATCCCACATGATAAAAATTAAGGACCATATATTTATATGCATGTGAGTTTCCAAATCTAGATGAGATATATGACTTCACCTTCTCTCCATATATAGTCAATGATAATTATATATAATACTAATTCAACCTTTTTTTTAGTAAAAGTATGCAACCAAAATACTCCAATAGATATAAAGAGTAATATCAATATAATATTAATAATGTGTAGGAAACTTTATATTTTTAAAAATATTTAATAAATTTAATTCATGATTGAATGCTTAGGGTACATATGTAAATATAGGGATATTTGATTTCAACTTTGGACATATTCATACATAAGTTGACCATGGAAAAGAGTGAAAGTAGAAAATAAAAGAATGAGGAACATGGGAAATGACACAAAATACCTAAATATTTTATTAAAAATATCATGGGCCCATTATTATCCTCAAACCAAATTCATAGACCCATAATTATAGTTGGATAAAAACCCTAAATAAGTGTTTTGGACATTCTAGGAGCATATATGATCATATAGGGAAAACAAAATAGTTTATCTATAGGTATTTATTCATTTTATATTGAATGGAGGTATTAAAATTGACATAATGTAATAAAATTCATGTTTTAAGGAAAAATAAGTCAATGGAAGGTAATATAGGGCCCAATGCAAGGGGGAAGTTGTAAAAATATCTATATGTATGCACATGAACCAAATGCATGAAAAAATGAAAAAGACAGTAGAAACATTGATTACACAAAAATTAGGTGTATACATAATGAATCACTTTCATGTGCATATGTGTGTGTAAATCAAATTAAAAATAAATAAGTTCATAAATGAACATTACATGATAGGGATGGAAGATGAACTCTAAATATATAGAATGGGTGCACCAAAGCTCTATCATCAAAAACTTGAATGTACTTGTAAAAAATATATATTCAAATAAGTAGAGAAATATCCTTGTAAATATTTAGTATATGTAATGAAAATGAAATAAATGAAAATAGAAATAAGAAAATTACTTAATACAAATGGTGATACGTAAACCATGTATCCATTCTTAGTATTATGGAATTGAAACCTAGAAATATGAAAATGGAACTTAGTTGCTAAGGGGAGTGACTATACCTCTTGATCAAATAATAATTAAAAATACTTTAAATCTGATTTCTATCACTATTTGGGGGCATGAACAACTTAATTCTTGGCCATATTTTGGCTTCACTTGATGTCATTGCACTAGGGAAATAAAAAGAATAAAAAAATATTTTGGATCCACTTTAATTTCGTTACTAATATTAAGATAGTTTACATAGATGACCATATTTTTAGCTGATGGGTGCACATGTTATTTAATATAAAAAATCTTAAAATAAATATTTATGTGCATCATGTGTGATCATATATAATAGCGTAAAGTTTAAAAATTGTGAAATCTCATATATAACATAGGCAGGTTTAGTAGTATAGAAATATGTAACCTAATAATATGATGATAATGTATAAACATTAAATTTAAGGGTTCCAAAGGATGAATGAGAGGCAAATGAGATACTTCAATAATATTTTTAAAAAAGATACAAGTGATATTACACATTGTAACCACATAAATTTGTCATCACATATGTTTGATACAAATATGTAACCCATTTGAGCGTGGAATAGGATTGTGTAACCCATGTGAGGGTGGAATAGTATTTTTTAACCCATGTGAGGGTGAGATATGAATATATAATTCATGTGAGGGTGAGATAATATTATGTAACCCATTTGAGGGTGAAATGAGAATATGTAACACATGTGAGTGAGCAATAGGAGAAAGGAGGTGAAAGTGGTATGCCATGATAGTGCCCTATGAAAATGGATAAATGAGATGCCCCACTAAAATAGTATCCCAAATAATGGAAAATATATGGTAATAAATGTATATAGTATGATAAATTTATTTATATTAGGTGTATAATGGGCATGGGCTATGATATCCCATCCTAATAATATAAATGTAAGAACAATATGCACATGGGAGTAGTTAACTTCATATAAGTATGATAAGATCAATGATGTTAATATATAATGCATGGATATGACACCCCTAATGTAAATAATTGATGTGGGTATAAGAGAAGGGCATTTCTTTATTGAGGATAAAAATATGTCTATAATATGGGGTGTATATAAATGATGTAATAGTGTGACATCCTTGATAGAATAAAATACAATCATTGAAAATCATGAGGAATGTGTGTAAGAATCCCCTAATGGAAAATGTATAGATAGTAAAGTTTAAGAATATGTGGTTATGATTCCCTGATGTAAATGTATATCTACTAAAATATATGAATGATAAATCCTTATATCAAGTAATGATGTAGAATAGGTAATGTGATCCCAAATGTAGGCAATATATGATATATGAAGCTCAATAAGGAGAGAGGGATAAGTTATATTCCATATTATAAAAATATGCCCCTAGAATAGTGGGATATAGTAGTGAATCACATGATAGTAGTATGCCCTAATAGATGCATGGTATAAACAATTAAAAATGTATGCAAACAAATATTATACCATAAATAATAACAAGAAAAATATGAATCATAACACCAAGGATATTATATAACTTAGTATAGGAAATGAAATCACAAACAATCATATAACCACACATATGGTAAATGTAATCATCAAGAAATAAATGTGACACATAATATCATGATATGACATGATGACTAGAGGATACTCTATGAACACCATGGGAATTTAGACACATTAATTGGGTATTAGACACATGGAAACATCTATTTTGACATGTTTTTGACATACATGAATTATGTGTACACATTTGACTCTTCCACACATATTTACATATGTTTTACCTATAAATTATCTTTTCCAACCCAATTTCAAATAATTTATATTTAGGATCACCCTATTTTGTGCCATAATGCTCTATAATCCTAAGAAAACTATTACCATATTCTAGATCACTACTTTTACCTCTTAGAATAGTGATAGTAATAATTGAATATTGGTGGTTTCTTTAGGCATTTGTCTTTGTCAAAAGTTTCATAGGAACCTTAACAATTTTTTAAGCTAAAAAACTCTCCCTTATATCAACATAATCATGTCTCATAAGTTGGATAGGGGTAAATACTAAAAATTCATCTATAAATACAAATTAAGTGTAAGGCTATATCCATCTTGCAATATCTAGCACCGATCTTAGAAAAACACTATTTAATATTGATAAATCTATTTGAAAATCTTAAAGACATCATAAAAAATTAATAAACATAAAAACCTAAAAGGAGTAACCCAAAAGATAAGTCTTAACACAAATTCAAGGTCAAAGTTTCATGTTGTCAAGTGTCAAAAGATGAAGAATTACATTTTATACTAGTGGAACACGATTGAATACACACACATAGGTGGGAGAACTACATGTGGTTTGAGAAATCTTATAAATCTCAAAATGTAAGAAATGTTTTGATTAAAAAAATAAAAAATAACAACATCAATATCTACACATTAACTAAGGATATGTAAACGTGTAAAACTAATTTATAAAGGTAAGCACAATGATATGTGATAGACAACCAAGAAAAATATATAGAGATACTATTGATAGATAATGGAAAATATTGGTTGTCATATGTTTTTAATATTTCATTGGAAATATGTTGACAAATTATGATATCCTATTTTTTTAGTTAAACAATTACAAAGTCATTATAGATTCGGTTTTAGGATTTTACCAAATGTGGTGAGTAGTATAGGTCAAAAAAGTAGTTAAGTTCATTCTCTCACCTCTTTTCTTGGTCATTTATATATTTAGTAAGTGAAATAAATCCAATTTTATAATTTAAATTTGTATGATAAATGTTTTGTCTTGTATTATCCATATTTCAATAGTTTTAGCCTATTTATATAAACTAATCCAAAATAAGTTAAAATATTTTGATAAACCCAATATTTATATTGAGTATGGAAAATCCATAAGTATTATCCCCTGGGGCTTATTCTCTCATTATTATGGTTTTATATTTGATTTATGATTTTAAATTTAATTTTAAATAATTTATACATGTATTCCATAGACATTTTAATGTTTTCACAAGCATCTTCTATGCCATCTAAGAAGGTTAGGTCCCTTGTATCTATAAGGCAAAAATATATATTACGTGGCATTGTAATTGATTAGAATAAGATTATTTTGGCTCAAACACATTTTTTTTTACACCATAAAATAGATAAAATTGATTAAATTTAAATTTATTATATTCTAATTGATGAAAATATCAATACAAAACACATATATGTAGAGGAACATGTTGTTAATGATGATGTATCTAAACTCAATTTTTTTTATGAAGATGATCATGAAAATAATAATGAATATCATGGGATAATACATCATAATGAGCTTAATAATTTATATCCTATGTAAGTAACCACCCTTTCAAAATTTTGAAATCAAATTTGTATGCAACCTCATGATTTGGATAAGATCTTTAACATAATCATAGAGGCTAAGAATGCAAAAAATGGTAAAGTGATCACAAATAAGAAAAAACATAATGAAATATTAAATGATACTAATTTACCTTAGAGGCATTAATATTACAATAGGTTTTTATGACCATTAATACTACTTATAATTTTCATATGTCAGTATGTATGGCTACACATGTGATGCCCACCCATGGTGTAGGGAAAACACATATCACTACTTAGATTTATATGGATCTTATTTTGCAACATAATTTTATTCCTCCTATAATTTACATTTGTGTGATATCATATATGGTTAATAAATATTTAATTTATACTAATTAAGGGCTTATCTATACTATTCTCAATCTTTACAATAAGATTTTCCAAATTGAGCAAGTTTCTTCAAGAGTGGGCCATTTGAATAATTATTAAGCATTGTTAAAAAAAAAAATTTCTCAAGAAATTTATTCTCATCCTTCACCTAAAATATTTATTTCACCTAAGATTATAGTATATAATAGTAAAATTGATCCAAAATAGAGTTTTAGATCCTTCCATAAAAAATAGTTAGACTATGTATATGATGATAAGTTGTTGATCAAGATTTCTCCTTATGACCTCCATTTTCAATTATTGATTAATTTCAATATTTTGGATGATGAGTTATTAGTGCACTTTTCTATCAATATCAATGAGAAGGTATCATATGCTAAAATTATACAACTAAATAAATAATCTAATGAGCCTATCATTGAATATATGATTTATTACAAGATGATGCTCTCAAAAAGGACAAAACCAATAAATAATAATGAACATCAAGACATATTCAATAAAAAATTTCTTGATCCTATACCCAAGTTAATTATGTTTAAAAATTCAATATTTTGATAGTATATATCCTAAGTTCAAGGACCATGAAGTTAAGCTACTTGATACGAATAATTTAAATAATGGGACTAATCCTCAAACATTTTATAGTTTCAACTTTCATAGAAAGCTAGATCTAAAATGTAAGGCAAATGATATGAATAATTAGGCTAAAGAGATGATATGATTATATTATTGGCTGGTCAAAGGATAAAATTTATATGATTATTAGATCCTATACATAACGTATTACAAAAGTTACTTGAGTGCAATATCATATCTCTCCCTCTACCAATGGAGGTTGATATGAAAAAGGCACAACCTAAGGGGTTCGATAGTAATTCCTACTATAATTTGGATAGATGTGTGGAACACTCTATAAATAGATGATTTGGTTTGAAACATAAAACAAAATATATGATCAATGAAAATGTTATTGAAATCAATGATGTTAATTACCTAATAATTATTAGATTACACAACCTAATGTGGAACTCAATATGTTAGAGGTACAATGACTAAGAGGGGGTGAATTAGTGAGCCCTTACATTTAAAATTTAGTTCCAACTTCAATTATAATATTTACAAGTCCTTAAACAATTACCATAAGTATTTATGAAGTATACACATCATTTATAGCAATGTACAAGAAAGACAATCCATAATCAAGCACATAACATGACATATGTGGGAAACCTCCTTAGGGAATAAAACCCACTAGAACCTATAATTGGATTAATGAACTATAAAATAATAACTAATTTAGACCAAAAATATACTGATAAAGGAACCACTATCCCTAGTTTTAGTGAGACTGCAATCCCATAAGGAGCTACTATACCTATCTAGTTGAGCACCCACAACAACTAGATCTTTAGCAAGTTTCACCTTGCAAGAAGGATGTTACCCCCTTAGATGTTGAGAACCCACAACACTTAATAAAAAATCTCCTAAACACTAATTTCCTACCAATATAATGGAGATACAAAGTATATCATCACTCTTTAACTTTGCACACTCAATGCATCCTTGACAATAATAATTCTATCACAATCTTCAACAACATGATCATATGATCATAAATATAGTAAAAACATTGATCGGTCTCTCAAATCATCCACCACACTCTCAAAAACAACAAAAATCCTTCACTCAATCTCAATATATCTAAAACATACTTTTGGATCACTCTAGACTTCTTTGCTCATGATCAAGCTACAAGAGCACTATTCTAACCTTAGAAAAATGACCTACATTTCATATACATAGTCCTCAAACTAATATTATTTTCAAATCATCCTTAAAGAAATATACCCCTCCTTCACTCCAAAAATCACACACACACACACACACACACACACACACACACACACACACACACACACACACACACCTCCAAATTCTCCTTAGTCTCACATATAAAGTCTAAAACCCATCATCTTTGGTTCCACTATTTATAGAGCAATCTTGATTAACAACATCTTGGTTGGCCATTATGTATGAATTAACCCTTAAAATATATATCATAAAAATACAAGGCTCAATAAAATATACATAGGTTGGCCATAGTATCTATGGGTCATCCTTAATCAACTACACCTTTTAAATAAGGCACTTATAGCTCTTATAGATATCATGGAGACCTATTCACCCATATAGCTCACCCTCAAGAAAAAACATGAATATAATACCACTTCCAATTATATAGTCCACTCCTTATTTCCCCTAAGACATAATAAAATGATCACACTCAACTTATCTCCCCTATAAATATGCTCAAACAACCCAAACATAGACCTTATACACATAGTAACCATGAACAAACACATAATCAACTTCTTAAGCATTGTTCATACTCAAGATTGATTTATCACATCTCCAAAATATACACAGAGCATTGCCATGGAGTCTACAATACTCCCAAAAATATAAATCATCATGAAACATCAAAATAACATCAATAAAAGATCAAACGTCCTTCTCTAATTACTCGCATAACACAATCAAACATACAGTCAACTTTGGAGCTCCATAACTATGTTTGTATTCACTTTCAGATCTTGAAACTAAGCTCAATGGATGTACCATGTAGTCCTATTCATATTTAATTTATAATATATGAGAAAATTCATATTATATAAAAATCTATATTCTAAAAACTAGACCCTATTCTTTCCTTCACAAATTTAAATATTAAAATGCAAATGGTCATAGTTAAACTTCAAACACTATGCTCAAATCTCATGGACTCTCAGCTCAGGATCAATCTTACATTGTTGATTTTATTCAATATTTAACTCATATACCACCAAAGCCAAAATTTAAACTACATTCATTTTGACCTCATCTCATTTCCTCTTTAAATGTTGACTTAATTTTATATGTTGATCTCTATGGATCAACAAGGTCAATAATGATCAACACTCACTATTGATCAAACTATACGATCATCCACTAGTCATTGGATCAAGATCCTATACCTTTGCTCAAATGTTAAACATCATGTACCTATCCTCATATTTATACCTCCCAACTTATTATATCACCCGTGCACTTTTGATATTTCTCGAGCTTTAACACTTCCAAAAATGACTATGGGAACCCTATCAATATGCATGAGTAGCCATTTTTGCACCTCAATAACTTCTTCTACACTTACCCATAGGATCTAAAATTTAGACTATATGATCTCCTTCCTTAGGGGAATTAAACCATATGAATAATTTCTATTTTAACTCTCACATGTGTGAGATATAATTACATTAACATGCCTTTTCATAAACTTCTATCATAGAGCCAACCATGTCCAAATCTACTTGAGAGGCCAACTTTGATCATCCAGAACTTTTGCCATGCTTTAGCACATGAACTCAAATTTATCAAAAATGATCTATGCTCAAAACTAAACAAACCCATATGATTAAATTATCTTGAAACCTTCACATATTCAAGATATAACACTTTCAAAATGCTCACTCAACTTTTTCTACCACACTACAAAATTGGCTAAGTATGGGAAAACACAATTAATCTACCTAGGAGCCCAACTTTGCATAAGCATATATTTTGATGCACTATATCACATGATATATAATTAATAAAAAATAAACTAGGTTCAAAACTAATAAAAATCATATGATCACCTTCTCTTGAAATATCCACAAGTGTGAATGTTGATCTCATTAACATGCTTACTCAGCTCTTTCTATCCATATTGCAAATTTAAGTATGTGAAAATAGTGAAATCTGACTTAGAAGACAACTTGACACCCTCAAAACTTTGATCATGATTTAATTCATAACTTGAGATCTAGTGTATAATAACTATCTACTACATTGATCACAACCATATGACTAGCTCTCCTTGACTCACTTCTATATGACAAGGTGATGTCATCAAACTATCTACTTGGCTTTTCTACCACTGGACCCAAAGTGTCTAGATGAGATCTATGATCAACCATATGAATTTTACTTGTACACACAAGATCTCAAAGCATAGTTCACATCTTATATGAACCCTTACACATGCCCAAACCTCCATACTCATCCTTGATCCTCTCAAGCTATGTAAATATTGAAGACCAACCAACCATGCATAAATCACACTAGAACAAATACATTTCACACTTTGTCATACAATAATAAGCACATTGCACACTTTTTCATTATCACATATAATATCAATGCTCTTCATCCAATCAAAATGACACCACTATGACATCATCATGACAACTCTCCAACAATATCCCCCTTTGTCATTGATGTCAACACCTATCAATATATAAATATTTAACTCACCTTCTCTCTCTTCAAAGCACTCCTACAAAAATAAATTTCTCATCAACAGGAACTTTATCCCCCTTTGACACAATGACAAAGTGGGACACACTAATCTTGAGGACCTAAAAATACTATCAAATAGGAAAGGACCATCTTAAAAATATGATACAAACTCCCCCTTACTTTGAGTCAACCACTTCTTGTCTTAACAACTTCCTCTAGCTCCATGCCAACACTCTCTTCAATCAAGCATTATAACTAATGAAGAAAGAACACACAAAAGAATTAAAATCTGATATCATTCACCAAGAAACATCAAAAATGGAATCTCCCTAATAAATATGAGCAATTTCATCTTTTAATCACCTTCATATCTCCACACATCATGAAGAACCAACATACAAGCTTATTAGCCTTCTATCTCAAGACACTTTCATGAGCACCAACTCTACATATGCACTATACAAAATAGAAAACATGTAAAAAACCAACCTAAGAATGTACATTTTTACCCTATACTATAGCTTCTTCAAAAAAATTTAGAGCAAGTCTTATTAACATGTTGCTTCCCCCTTAAGTAAAGACCTTCTATTGATTCATAGAAAAAGAAATAACACCCAAGCTCTATCTTAGATACTCAAAATTAGATTTTGATAATGGTTTGTCATAATATCTACAAGTTGCTCTTTTTTAGGCACATTATCCAACTTGACACATTTATTAATCACTTTTTCTCTCAAGAAATGATATCTAATAGGAATGTGTTTAGTTTTTGAATGCATAAAAAGATTCATTGAGATACTAATTACACTATTATTATCACAATAAATAGGATAAGATCCATTTTGTATTACCTTGTAATCATCCAAAGTTTGTTTCATCCACATGAATTGTGTGCAATAAGAGGTGGCTGATATACGCACCTTACTCTTTTGGATAAAATAGAGCAAAAAACACTCTTCTTCAAACTAGGCCTATTTAGCCTCCTTATATCCCTACCTAAAACTTGCAGAGTCCACAATTTTTAGTAAACACATATTCAAGACTTAAAACTCCATATCTAGATAACTCTCATATTCCCCTTAAATCACACAAATTCTCATCACCAGTATCATCTTCTGTAACATACTTCCTTCACAAACCAACTAGCTAATTAACCCTCCATATTGATAAAAACTTGAATAATTTGAGAAACACAAACCTTAAAAACTATATTAAGCTTGATTTGACCACCCATTTAGCCCATTCAAAAAATTAAAAATCTTTATACCTCAACTCATAAGTCAAACCACTTTTCTAGCATAGCCCAAAACCCTAAAACCTCAAAACAAGTAGGGTCAACAAACCACCTTCTAGTCAATGTATACCTTTAAAACTACTTTCACACCTATAAAACCCATCACATACTTTTAGATAAAAAATTGGGATTCCATACATTTGAGAACCCATACATCCTATAACCGATTTTAAGCCTGCTTGTCCTTAAACTAAAAATAAAGAAAACCAAGAGTACTCAAAAATCATTAATTAGCATATACATACCTTCAAACCTTAGAAACACCTAGAAGACATAAAAAATAAATGCACAAACCTTTCTAATCACAAAAAAATTATTGATCTTTGCATCATTATCATTAAGGCACCTAGAACCACCCAATCTAACTATGTACAATAGCTCCTTCACAAACCTCTGAAAGAAGCTCATGAACTTATTGTTCCCCCTTAACAAAAGACCTTATCTGATTGGAATAATCATGTTCAGCACACAAACATGCTTCTCCACACCTTAGTTCTTAGGTTTAACTACTCAATTATTTGATACTAGGACTAACCAATTACAAAGCTTCTTCTAACTTCATGCATCATTAGGAACATGATATTTTCAACACGACTTAATACTTGTTTTCATATCTTCTCACCAAAAAAATATGATAGTTGCCAAGCTTCCTCTATCAACAAGTGTCTCCTTGAAGCCTAGATATATACATCCTCTATAACACAAAGCTCTACCATGGTGTGTAACCAGAAATTGCCCATAACTTCTCCTCCTTGGTCATCTGATAATCATAGTTCTTCTTCTTCTTATTCTTTGACTTAACTATGACAACTAGTTCATTTTCTATATCACTCTCCTTCTCTTCTAAGATATAATTGATAAGACATGGAGACAACATAGTTTCATGACATACCTTTTTATCTAAACAATCCACCTTGTATTTTGGAATATTTTTACTAGATATTGACAACTGATGTTCTTTGCACAAAACTTGCTCAATAACAATAAGATGTTCACTTGGATCGATACATACCTTAGGATTGGCCTCAAATATCACCTTGGTATTCTCTTTGAGATTGATCTCTTCATTCTCAATATGATCAAACTTTTGATTTTCCTTTTCTAACTAGATAGTTGACACATTTTCTACTTCAGACTTGTCAACAAAAGTTATCAACAAAAACTCATGACTTTCCTTTATTTTTGCTTCTTTTTCTACCTTGGCAAACAATCCATCAATATTATTAGACTCAATAGAGTTAGTCTCCTTAGTCTTTACTACCTCATGTCTCCATACCAAATTTTGAATCTTCTTGTCTTTTATAGCCATCTTACCCACTTGATCCTTGAGCTTATCTTGATTTGCAACATAGCCTTCTAGAGAAACTTTCTTATCACCCTTTTCACTATAGTGATTAACATTGATAATATTTAGTTTCCATACCTAAGTTTGTCCTTTCTCAAACCTTCTAGGAGATATATATCAATTATTTTTATTTTTAGGAACTTATTCAACATGTTCTTGTAATACCTATTAAAGTGACCAATTCTAGGACATTTGAAATAAACAAGATCATTCATATCTTTTGCTTGATGATGATTTTGATCTTCCTTTTCTATCTAGATAGAGGAAAAATCCTCTTGTATCTTATTATTATATGATTACTTATTTTTATTAGTAGGTAGTCTACCTTCATCAAGATTATCCTTCAAAGTCTTTGATCTCACCACTATTGAGTGATCTTTAGGATCAGGATGCTTCTTCAAACTATTCTTGTAGAATTTGGAAATATGTCCTTCTTTATTACAACTAGAGTAAATACTACCATTCAACATACCTCTTAAATGATCCAAGTTAAGTATTTTCCAA
The DNA here is from genome assembly GCA_037957365.1 of Torreya grandis. Lineage (NCBI taxonomy): Eukaryota > Viridiplantae > Streptophyta > Pinopsida > Cupressales > Taxaceae > Torreya > Torreya grandis. The sequence goes on from JARHVA010003052.1 coordinate 2,111,056, forward strand.
GACTAATTTATCTTTCTTCCAAGGCACCATGTGAACTTATTCTTAGAGCTCATATTTATACAATATTTTGCCCTATGACCATATTGATATCAAAAATGACACTAGCCATGAAAATTACTAGCATACCTTATTGCATTAGGATATCTAACTAATATTATTTCATTGTTCTTGACCTGATATGACTTATTTTACTCTTCTTCAAAATTTAGTATCTTGACAACAAGTTGATCATGCTCATCCTTTAGTGAATCTAGCTTGGTTTCTAATTGAATGCACTCATCCTCTTTCGAACTCAACCTTCTCTTGGAATCTTCTAGCTGAACCTTAAGATCATTGATAACATTCTCATCTTCTTTGGCATCTTTCTTCAAAATACATATCAATTATTCAAGTTCTTTGATAAAAACCTTCCACTATTGATTTTCTTCCTTCAATTTCTCAGCCATCTTTGTACCTATTTAGGATCATCTTCAAGATGTTAGGCTTCCTCTAAAGGACTGAATCTGATACCAATTGTTAGAGGTACAATCACTAAGAGGGGGGGGTGAGTCAGTGAGATTATACATTTTAACTTTAGTTCCAACTTTAATTCTAATCTTTTTAAGTCCTTAAACAATTACCATAAGCATTCATGAAGTATACACATCATTCATATCAATGCACAAGAAAGATAATCCATGATCAAGCACATAACATATGACATATGAGGGAAACCCTCTTGGGGAATAAAACCCACTAGAACCTAAAATTGGACTATTATCCTATAAAATAAGAACCAATTTAGACCAAAAATATACTGATCAAGGAAATACCATCCTCAGTTTTAGTGAGACTATAATCCCACAAGGAGCCACTATACCTAACTAGTTGAACATCCACAACAACTACATCTTTAGTAAGTTTCACCTTGTAAGGAGGTTGTTACCCCCTTATATGTTGAGAGCACACAACAAAAATTAAGAACACGTCTCTTAAACACTAATTAACTACCAATCTGATGGAGATACAAATTATATAAACACTCTTTAACTCTACACACTCAATGCATCCTTCATAGCAATAATTATGTCATAGTCTTTAATAACATGACCAAATGATCATACACATAGTAAACACACTAATAAATCTCTCAAATAATCCAAAACACTCTCACATACACCCAAAAACCTTCACTAATTCTTAAGATATCCAAAACATACTTTTGGATCACTCTAGACCTCTTCACTCATGCTCAACCTACAAGAGAACTATTCTAACCTCAAAAACATGACCTACATGTCATATACACAATCCTCAAACTCAAATTATTTTAAACTCATCCTCAAGGCACTCTACCCCTACTTCACTCCATAAAACACACACACAAGATTCTATCTAAATACCCCTTAGTCTCACATATAAAGTCTAGAACCCATCATCTTTAGTTTCACTATTTATAGAGTAAT
>JARHVA010003052.1:2117500-2157500 GCA_037957365.1 Torreya grandis
TAATATAAATTGGTGCCATGATTACTATCACACATTATTATATTATGTGTGATGACATGATTGATATCATACATATTTTTCATGGCTATTATTATGGTTCTTATTATTATGTGCCTAATTATTATATCCTCTTAACATGACATTGGTATGCTTATTTACTATATTACATGTTTTATATGTGATTTTATGATTTTATATTTATATGATAATGCATCTTATCATGTTTACATGTTTTACATTATGACATTATAAATATCACACATGATGCACATTAATATTTTTTTTTTGATATGAGTGATTCATAGGCTTCACACCTCACCTCAAAAGGGAGGCATATAAATGGGATTTTTATATGGATTCAAGCCTTGAAAGATAATTGGTTCAGAATATGTGATTTAAATAAGATATATTGATACATATATGAGGAATATATGGTAAATTCTATATGACTATGAGGGATAGTTGAAAATTTTCATGACATTTTGAGATAAATTATATGGGTCACATTGATCATATTTATTATATTTATAAAATTAGTATAAATATTGTGTAACTTTGAGTTAGATATGAACCAAATTTGGGGGCATGGATGTTATTCATGCATAAAGTTTTATATTTTTTGTGTTTAGGATTGACGGTACTAAAAAAACACTTTAGGTCTAAAATCCATCTATAATAGTTGATTAAGAGTTTAAATTTACATAAAAACATGGTTTTAAGTTACACTAAAAGAGTTATGATGGTATTTTATGTCACTTATCTTGTATCATCTATTTTTATTTAATGATGGTTGAGGCATTTATACTTATTAACCCATGTTTTTATGAGTAGTATCTCCTTGGGGAATAATCATCCCATGGTGTTTTATAATTGATTTCAAGTGGTAGCTTAGTTTTCATATCTTAGGAATATTCATTTCTCAAATATTTCAATTCAAGTAAATACATTATATAGACTATACAATATAATACAAGAAAATAAGAAATGTAATCATGTATCAATCATATATAAAAATACAATGTATTTATGTAAATCAACACATAATATGTAATCTAGAGGAAGATATGTATAATTAAATATATAATTTAGTATATGAAATTTGGAAGTGTGAAGGATACAACCTGAGAGCCACTAAAAATATGCCCCCATTATAGGAATTCCACCAATTTGAGAATTCTATCAGGTTTGGGCATAATTAATCTACAAAGTATATGTAGATCCATAATCATATGTAGCATGTATATCCCACATCCATCTCAAAAAAATCATGATAATCACATGCATAATATATATGTAGCATATGTATAAATATTTAGTAGATATAGATAACAATGACATATAACAATGTGTAGTTATGTACTTGAAAAAGATAAAGGTAAAGTTATATATATATATATATATATATATATTTTATATATAATAATCATGATCCTTATATGGGAAATATATGGCCAATTTGAGCATAATATTTTTTCCTAAATGTAGACAAGATATAGGAAAATGGGAGTATCTGAGTTGCATGTTACCTATACATATGTGATGTATACCATGAAAAATGTAGGGAAAGATATACAGCCTATCAATATATATGAATAAAGGATATGAATACATGTAAATATAAAAAAAAATAAAGTGAAAAAAAATCTCTAGCATGTGCATGAAAATAAAAATTAAGTGAAAAAGTAAAAACGCAGGAGGAAGAATCAAAAGGAAATGGTCAAAGCCAAGTAGAAAATGAAAATTCATGAAAATCATCAAGTCAATAAAAATAATGATCTATAAATAAATTATAAATAAATCCAATATGAATGGAAAATGAAATATACCACAATGTCTCTAGAATAATAATGATCATAAGAATATAGTGTAAGCTACACATTAATTATGGGAATAAAGGATCGAACATTGAAGCACAAATAATAGTATCCAAGCTAGCCAATGATATAATCAAGTTTCAAATTTTAAAAATGGAGAATAAATTGAGGAATATGTGACACACTATTAAAGTAAGTATTTAATATTTTAAAAAAATCATTGTGTTTTCAACTAAAGTATTTGATATATGGATATGCATAGTTTAAATTAGCTTTCCTCGGATATGTATTAGTAAATGGTTATTCATTTTTTGGTTAAATTTTATCTTGATTTAATTTTTTAATAGGTACCCAAATTGATTTACATTTGAGATGTAACATTATTTTATTTGAGATATTTTAAATCTTTCTTTACATATTTTCTATCACTTTGGATTGTAAGTGTATTGCCTTGATATTAAAATATGATGTGCTCATGTGTATTGTCAAGTGTTTCATTCATGTCTTGTAACCACTATATACCATGTATAACATTATATGACATAATAGTAGGCATCACAATAAATAATATAAGAATTTTGTTTTTATTACTTGTAACAGGGAATGTAATATGAGCCAATGTGTTAGTTATATCTTCAAGTAAAGATATTTAAACTAGAGTTAAATCAACTAAATTTTATCCAAGTGTCTTAAGGAAATTGATAGTGTAAAAATTAATGGAATCCCAATCATCTTCCATAATTCCATGTATTTTTTCCTTCAATAAAATAACTAATAACTAAAGGTTCCACATGTGAATAATGAGTAAATGCACCATTATTGGAGATTGAGACTGGGGCATAATAATGCTTAGGTTGATATACTTTAAAAGATGAAACTTCATGTTCTATAATTAATTATATGTTATAAGGTGTATTTTTTATTATTGGTTTTATAGGCATGTTAATATTGATGCCACCACTAGTAATAACATCTTTGATTTTATGTTTCAAGGAAAACACTTATCTTTAGCATGACTGATGATTCTATGATAATAAAAAAAAGGAAATTGAATCATTTGTTTGAAAAAAATGTGTCCTATCATAATTCCTAATAAAATAAAATAAAATCATGTTATTATTAATTTATTCACATTAATCTTAGACTATCATTGAGATTCAAAAACTATCATGTTCCATGAAATAAAGATGTAGGTGCCACTTTATAATTAGCCAGTGGTTTAAGATTATTCTTGATTGGTGTATGGCTAGTGTTGTGACTTGTATGATGAATAAAATAATAATGTGAAGCATAAATCTCATATAAAAGTATATATGATTGTAAAAGTTCATCATAAAACGTATTGACCTCATAATAAGATGATTAAAATATATATAAGCTTGAAAACTAAATTTATCCTTGAGAGGAGGTAAGCTATTTTTACTAAAGATATATTTTTTTCTAGATCCATTGGTTAAATCCATGCATGATACCCTTGAATGTAATAATATAATTTTGAATAAGACTAGGTTGACCTTGATTAATGCTTAGAATAAATCAAATGTAATGCATTGATTATTAATAAATCAAGAAAGGAAAATATCTTCCCATTTAAGGATGGTTTCAAGGGAACCACTAAGTAGAATATGAAACCAATGTATAGCATGTCCAATTAAGCTTCTAAAAAATTCAAGTAATATTATATCATTATTGCCATATTTCCTAAGAGAAATAAAAAATAATTAAGATGTAAATAAGGATATTTATACCTATTGAATAAGGAAAACTTAGGCATGGTAAAATCACATGGGAGAGGAGTATAAATAATATTATGAACTATAATCTAACCATCTATAGCATTGGAATCATCCCAATAATTGGATTCAATTGAATCTAGAGTTAAATTTTATGATTGTATTTGTATTTATCCTATTGCATGCATCATAGTAATAATTTAATGGGTTAGAACAACCATAGTATGAAGTGGTTCATTCAATGGTTTAATATTCTTATTGGTTTCAAAAATATGAGAAGTAAAGCTAAAAAGTATAATGAAATTACTATATCTCTTGAGCATAATAACAATAATATATCATAATATTATTGAAATAGAGAAAATAAATTGAATAAAAAATTATCCACTTTGAAGGATAAACCTCCACATCCTTAAGGGAAAAACATAATTCACAATATGAATATATAATACTAATCAACACCTCCTATATATACCCTACTTATGCTATGAAGACTACCTAGGTTGACCCTACTACAAATATGAAGTTATATAAATGATTATATTATTTAATTAAAGGTTATTATAGATAAAATATCCAAATTCACATTATAGGCTAAGGGAAACTCATGATCCCCCCATTAAAATAAGAATTCTCCTTAAATTTGACCATCTGTGGATGCTTCTATATGAAATATTCATCCTCCCATGTCACATCCTCTCTCAATGAGTATTCCACTTGATAATATAATTGGTGATCAATGATTTAGTGCCCTGATGCCTAAAACTTAATTTACCAATTCCTAGCTCTAACATCTTCTTTGATCCTCTTTCTGATCTCTAACTTTGCTTGTCTTTTGCAAGTACTATGCTTGTTTTTTACTCCTTGTCTAATTCTTCACTACACTAGGCTTTCGAGCCTCCTTCTTAGATAGTCCTTCTTCACTCTCTTCAAAAAACGTCCTATATAACATATAACTTATAATAAATCTCATAATTATAGTATAAATATCGTCATATTCATACACTTATTTCATCTTCACTCTATTTTCTTGGTCCAAACTTGCTCATTCTCTAAGAGCCTCATAGGCCTAAAGCTTCATGTAAGGTTCCATGGTTATTTTATTTTATCAAGGGATAATATGTCCCTACATGTGGAATTTTTAATCTACCTCATAAATCCAAACAAATAACCCAAATTTAATGATTAGAACTCTTAACTTACCACTCTTCCTTTCTTAAGGCCTAAATGGCTTCTAGCCCTATTTTCATGCAAATCCAGTAGTTATGAATAATATAAAAATATTAAATAATAGAAAACACAATTATAGACACCATTTATCCTATTTTATCTTCATACAAATTTTTATATCATAACTCTCTAGGTAGACAAATTAACTCAATACCCCCTTCCCTCCATTAAGTCTTTTTAAGCCTAATTCAACCCCACAGTCATAGAGACCATACTATACAAAATTTTATGGGTAAATTACCTAATTAATAATTTATATCATGATAAATAATATATTATTACAATTTTTTATTATTTTATAAGGGTGAAAATAAAAGTTATTGGAGTTTCAAGACTAAAACCCCTAGTTTGGTAAACACTAGCCTGTACAAGGCTGAGGGCATATAAAATTAAATATTTTGAGTTTTAAGACACTTAAAAATAGTATAACACATTTAATAGGTATTAAATAACCCCTTTTACATTCTCAAATATTAATATTGTCTTAATCAACCCTTAAAAGGCTTCAATAAATAACTCTACATAATTTAGAGTATATTTTATATGACTGTGTGACAATTTTATCCTTATTTCTTGAAATTATAAAAAATTAGTGATCCTAAAAAATTGATTATTAAAATAATTTATACAATATAAAATATTTTTATTCTTCACATAGTGTATTAACCCTCAAACAATCATTTTTAATGCAACTTACTTGCTTCTCTAGACTGTATATTGGTAGAATGGCTCTCAATAGGACTGTGTTGATTGGTATAAAAATCTATGTGAAATTATAGATTATAAAATGGATTATTTTTAGAATAAAAAGGATAATAACCATTAAATAAAAAATTTATGGCATTAAAAACACCTTAACCTATTCAATGAACCTCCAAACAAACACTCTAGTATCTCTCTTCAAGAATGTGCCAAAACAAAATTCTAGTAACTTGTAAAATGCAATATGTATAATGAATGTAAATACCAAGATTTAATTTATAAAAAAATTAAAAAAAATTGTATTAAATACCAATTATTCATGAAAAATCACAATGCATTTATTCAAATCATTTTTTTATTGATTGATCTCTTTCATATACAATAACCATATACATAATTGACAAGGCACACATGGTTCTTTGTAATATTGATCTCTTTTATCTTTATTAAGATATATACCTATGTGTACTTAAAATTTATACTCCTAAAATACCATAATATATTCATACCAACTCCTAACATGCATTTACATCCTTTATATCACACTGAACATGCAAGACATTCTCATTTCTTGGCCAACCCACATAGGGTGATAGTTACGAGGTGATGTTTATTGATTTACATTATTATTTTATGTTATTAACATTAATTAAAACATTAAAAACATTATAGGACATATTTAAACCCATTATAAACATTCATTAACATTATATTTTACATGTGACTCCAAAACACCCCACAAAGGTACTCTAGAAATTTAAAAATTTAAAATTATCCATTTTAGTAGGAAAATCCAAAAGGATCCAAAAATACACTATTAAAGACTAATAATGAATCTAAAACATTACAAGGTACCATAAAATACCTATAAAAACCAAATAAAACAAAAAATTCCTATCATGACACATTCAAATATGCTAACACTCAAACTACCTAGTGATGCTCTACATCATACTCCCCAAGTAGGAGAATTTGAGTTCATGATCAAATGTGATTTGACCAAGATATTCATTTTCTTCCTCATTGATATCCTTTTACTTATTCTCCTATTATATTTATATTTTCTACTCAGTTGGTTCTTATTTCTTTGTCTTCTTGCCTTGGCTTGTTTCTTTGCTAACTAATATTCTACCTCCATGAAGTACTTGACTTGTTTTAACTCCTTAATCACATAATATTATATCTCCTCCATAATTTTCCTCCATGGATATTTATCATTCTTGAATATTATTTATATTCCATATCTTCTTTCTTCATTGCTTATGATTTGTTTAAGTACTCCTAACTGGTTTATCTTCTCATCAATGCTTCCTCCTTGGTTTTCATGCTCTAATGTGTTATCATGCCTAAATTATTCCTTAATACTCATAATATTATCATATAAATAATATTTTTATAACTCTTCATTAATATTCACCTTCTCATGGTGATTCTTCTCATAGCCTCCTTTCTTATCTTGCATTGGAAACTCCTTGACTAATTCATGTTTATTACAACATAACATTCATTGATATCTTTGTATCTTACTCTAATCATGAATATATTCAACTAACTTAGCTAAAACATCACTAGTGGAATGAAACAAATTCTTACCTTGTTCTTTATTCATGTGATTATTCTCTTTCTCACTTACTTGTAGCTCTCCTTCATGTTTCAAATTAGTTTGTACACCTTGTTACTCCATGATGTAGGTTATCATACCCATCTATATTTCCCTTTATTGATCCCATATAGATTCATGTCCATTTATTTTATTTTCATCTCATATTATAGGTCATGCTTTTACCTTTTCTCCATCATTTATGGCATGCTCCAAATTTGCCAATTCTACTTGTAATTAACCCCATCTCTCATAGACAAATGGCTGGTCATGTTGATCCTCTAGAAGATATTCATCACCTACAAACTCTTGTTCAAACTCTTTAGTTTCTTCAATAAATGAAAAATTAAATTCTGAATTTTGATCTTCATACCTCATAACCTCATCTTCTTGATTTAATCTTTCTTATTATTCAACATAAGCATGTTGTTCATGATTTCTCTCCTTCTCACTTTTAAGATTTGAGTCCTAAAAATGGATTGCTTGCTCCTTCAAATTTTTAAATGCATACACACATGAAAATAAATATTTAGATTTAAGAACTTGAGGCTTTCTTGCCTCTATATTCTCCTTCTTAGGTTGCTTTTCTTCCATGACTATGTTCTCCTCCTCAGGTTGATGTTCACCTTCTTCTTGTCTACTAACTTATTCATTTATCATGAACTTAATCATCTCCTCCATAAGATGCCTACATATAAAATTATTTTTTCTCTCATGGTCTCTCATAACCATCTTTCTTATTATCTCCATGAGTATCCTTATATGCCGCTTGACTCTCTTCTTCCTCATAACCCATCCATATCATTGGCTCTCTTATTCTTGCATAAGCTCCACAAAGATTTTTATCCTCTCTAACATTTTTTCTATCTCAATAATCTCCTCTTCAACATCCAACCCATTTTTATTTAGGTATTCTTTCCTCTTTATCTTCTTGTGGTAGTCTAATTCAACCAAGAAATACATAAATTTTTCCTTATCAACCTTAATTTTCTCACAAGAATGTATTTTCCACCTTTATTTTGTGTATCAATCTAGTTTCTCCTCTACCCAGTCTATTAACACTCTTTTCCAAGTATTTTTCACCTTAAAGAAAAAAAATTACTTGGATTATCTCTTCTATCTTCTCTTCTTCTCTTGAGCTTCTACTATATCTCTTCTTAATAATGCTCTACCAAAAACTTATCAACTCTATATTACTGTATTCCTATAGCTTAACTTCCTGTAACCTAAAAAACCTTCAAATAGTAACCTATAATACTCAAAATCACAAATTATTCGAAGAGCTTACCTGATCTAATACCACTGGATTTAGTGTCTTGATACCTATAACCTTCATTTACAAACTACTGGATTTGACTTCTTGATCATTTTTATGATCAATGACTTTGTTTATCTTTTGTAAGTACTATGTTTGTCTTTGACTCCTTGTCTAATTCTTCACTACACTAGGCTCTCAAGCCTTCTTCTTAGCTAGTACTTATTCTCTCTCTCCAAGACACATCCTCTCTATCATCTCCATTCTTATAAATCTAATCCTTTTAGTACACACATCACCATATTCATACACTTCTTTCATCTTCACTCTACTTGTTTGGTCTAAATTTACTCATTCTCTATTAGCCTTATAGGATTAAAGCTTCATGTAAGGTTCCATGGTTTTTTTATTTTATCCAGGGATAATATGGCCCTACACTTGGTATTTTTAATCTACCTTTTACATCCAAACAAACAACCCACATTCAATGATTATAAATCTCAACTTACCACTCTTCCTTTCTTAAGGCCTAAATGGCTTGTAACCCTATTTTCATGCAAATCTAGTAGTTACAAACAATTAAAAAAAATTAAGAAAAAAACCACCATTATAGACACCCTTTATCCTCTTTTATCTTTATACAAAGTTTTATTTTGTAAATATATAGGTAGACCACCTACCTCAATAACCCATTCTCTCTATTAGGTCTCTTTAGGCCTAATTTAACCCCTCAATCATAGAGACCATAATTTATGGATATTTATGGGTATATAACATCATTAATTTTTTATATAATGATAAATAAATATTATTAAAAAGTTTCATTATTTTTCTAATGGTAGAAATAAAATTTATTGGAGTTGCAAGACTAGAAACCTTAGTTTAGTGAACACATGTTATACAAGGCCGAGGGTATATAAAATTAAATATTTCAACTTTTAAGACACTCCAAAAGATTATACCACATATAATAGGTATTCATTAACCCCCTTTACCTTCTCCAATATTCATTTCAATGAAGGAACATCAAGAGAACACAAATGTAAACATGTAAATTAGTTCAACTGTGATGTAGAATGTCTTAAGGGTCATGTAAAAAGTCAATAAGAATCTTGTAATGATTTATTTTATTTTTAATAAGTTAAGTTGATATTATTTAGAATTTACCTACACAAATTGAATATGTAAAAGGTCTTATGAAGGGTTTGTGACTACTTTCAAAGGATATGTAAAATAGTCCTACAAGGTTGAATAATCTATTGTAAATATAATTTACTTATGTTTAAAGTGTAAAATCATCTAAGGTTCATCTAGAATATAACTACTTACATTGGAGAAGGGATAAGAGAATAAAGAAAGTAAATCAATTCAAAGGTCAGAGATACTTGGGTTCATATCCCAAGTATAATCGTTGGTATTCCAAGAGATTAAGTTCTAACCTATGATGAATGATCTAAACAAAGTAAGAGAATATCTATATAGATTAAGAAATATAAGATTTGAAAGAGTAGAGTGAGTGGAAGAGGAGAGGATAAAAAAGTGAGTAAGGCCTTTAGTCATGTGTATGTATAATTATGATTCTATATAAAGAATGAAGATGGATTGAATAAAAGAAGAATGTGGTGTTTAAAACAGTATCTTTAGACACTTTGAAATATTATCTAAAGGTGATAGACCATAAAGAAGGTTTGAAAGTTTAATATGTAATTTCATGAAGAATAAATAAATGAATAGTGTCATAGATATTCAAGATACATCAACCTATAAGTTCATTTATTAAAGTATTTTATTTGTTTTATGTGTATTTTTTATATTCTACAAATATACAAAGGGTTAAAAAAAAATATTATAAATAGACCACCTAAATTAGAAGGAAATTCGATGTGTTTTTGTTAGCATGGAATGTTTATGTTTCATAAATATATGATAGTGAAAGAATAAGGCTATCATTTTTAATTGATTAAAGACTATTCATTGAGTAAAGATTATTATGGTTTTATGTGCCATTAGAAAGTTTAGAGGAATGTATACACATGTAGTGAAGTATTTTCATAAACAACCAAGTTTTAATTTTATTCTTCAGGTCTGTAATTGTGACAATTGATGATTTGGTCAACGCATTCAATGTGAATGAGGTGCATGTGATTAAGTTAATGTTAGAGAAAATAAGGTGTGTTGGTATATGACCTATTAGATCAAATAGACATGTCTAGTCATCTCTATTTTGTGAATCATTTAATGTATTTTCATCAGGTCTGTCATGACAAGATTGGTCTAGTCATAAATATATTTGGGTTTTTAGGTTATTGAGAATAGACCATGAATAATTGAGGATTTCTAAAGTAATATACAAATTAGTGAAACCTCATAGAAGTTAAACATCCATAAAAGAGTCTATAAAACCATTTAGTCTTTCCCTTTATGAAGATCAATGTCAAAGTATAGTCTAGAGAGGAATTTGTAATAATAGAAATTATGTTTTAATGGATTTTCAAGCTTGTGGTCACACCAAGGCAATAGGAGCATAGTCTTATATATGACATTACATAATGTAATGGCATCATATTATTAGTTGATGGAAAGGTAAATATGTTGGTGTGGGGGACATGAAATATAGACATTAAGTGGGTTTTAATTATAAAAGGGGCATAACTATTCTATGTATATGATTTGTTGATAAAAATATCAAAAGTTTAATTATTGTCTTAAATACATTGAATATTATCTAGGTTAACTCATTCAAACAATGGAACTCTTGAACATTATGACAACCAATGGAAATGTGTTCTGAGTATTTGCCATGCATAGATTCTCTAATGAATCAATTTTGATCTCTTCAAAGTTTTTAGGTATATACATAATGGCATAGTGAAGGATTTGATTTAAAAAACATAATAGCTTATGGATAGTATATTTTGAGTTGTATTATGATGACATCGATGTTAAGGCCAGGTATTTTAGAAGATCAAATAATAAATATGAAATTTGTTGAAATTTGGGACACACAAAATCAATGAATAAATTCATTTGTCTTATTAATAATAATCTAAAAGATGAAATAAGGATTGAATAATAAATATAAATGGAGAGACATGAAAGTATGTAAAAATATGGAATAGTAATTTCAAAGTTATAGTAGAGGTAGAGACAGAAGTTATAGATAGGTTTTAGGTTAGATTATAAAATGTTTAATAAATGAGAATAACCCTTGATAAGTGTGTTTTTAGATCAACAACTTCAAGAACAAGATAAATTAGATAATCATTTAAGTAGAATTAGTCATTAAATAAAATGTACATGTGTTTAAAAAAAATCTTAGGCAAATTATAAAATTAGGATAATCTTAAGTTGTGAACTATCATTGAATTTTGGAATTAGGGCTTGGATAAGCTCTTAATAGGTTAATAATTAGTTTGCAGATTGCAAGTTGTAGGAACATAGTGAAAAATGTTAAGAAGTTTGATAGTAAAGGAATTTGGGAATCTTGGAAAAAGTTATTTGAAAAGGTATGTCTTTGTTTATGAGGATTTAGTTGAGAGGTAGGTTACACTAATTGACAATTATAGGTATTTGAGAAAGAGTGAGAGGCAAATAAATTTTCAAACCTTAAAAGGTAAGAGTAAAAGTGGAAAAGAGAATCCCTTGAAGTCATTAACGCTTGAAATAATAGAGAGATTTTTTGAAATGTCAAAGGTAAGCTCAAGGAGAGCTTATGGAAGGTGAATAAGTCCAAGGGAAAGGACTAGAAAACTACCAATAGACTAGGGTGAAAAAGAACTAGGTGAGGTACTAGAGAGCAAATTGAAATAGACTTGTTAAGGGAAATAGGTCCAAGTGAGGCCTATGGAAAAGAGAAAGAGTAAAGAGAATATATAATGGAGGGCTTAGAGAAAGTCAATTTCCACAAGAATATGAGAAAGATATAGGGAGAAAAAGAAATTACAGAGATAAGAATAGTGTTAGCAGCCATGATGGAAGTCTTGGAGGAGTCAAGGAAAAAGTTTATTTTAAGGATTAGAAAAATGATCAAGTGGTATCTAAAAAAAATCCTTGAGAAAAGGGAAAGGAGGAAAACAAATAGATTGATAGAAAATTAATCCAAGAAGAAAAAGAAAGAGGAAAACAAGCCTCAAATTTTTAAAGCTAATGATTTATTTATATGTGTGCATGCAGGTAAGAACATAGATGAAGAGAGGTTCTAATTTCAGGGCCTAAATGATTAAGAAGTTAAAGTGATGGTAGTAAAATATAAACATACTTGTACTATGGATGAAGTGAACATGCTATTGGAGTATGAAACAGTGGTTTTCCATCCATAGGAAGGAGAAATGCTTGAATATATGAAGCAAAGAGAAAACATTTAAGAAGATTAATATGTCATAAGATATGTAGAGTTGATTCAATAAAATTTTAATGATGTTAAAATTTTTTTTGCTTAAAATACTAATTTTTTAGACATGAATGTGAAATTGCATGAGGATGGTGATGTATTGTAGGAAAAAGGAGATTAAGAAGAAGTTGAGTCTATGTATGGGCTCATTGAATATGGAAGTGAATAAAAAGAATCATTTGAAGAGCATAAATGTCCTCAAATGTTTCCTTATAATATTGTATTTGACCAAGAAAATGTAACTTTTCAAGAAGATGCTTTTTATAAACAAATAATAATATTATTAGATAGGCTCATGAATAGTGAATGTATGGAAGAAGCACCCATTAAAGTCTTTGCAGAACCTAATATACAATAATTATAATTGTTTCAAGTGACCCAAATTGAAGACAAACCAATTTTTAGTCAAGATATTACAAATTTTAATGAAGAAGAAATGATTTGGCATCAAATCATGATGCATTTAGAAAATTTGAGCCTCATAGGAGATGAAGAGGTTTTCAAAGAATCTAAGATGGAACTCTCCAAGATATTGAATGAAGAAGATGAAGGGGCACAAATGCCTCAATATTGGAAATATGATTTTGTTTTAAGTTTTGTGTTTGTAGGTGTAGATGACTTTGTAGATGAGAAAGTGAAGTATTTCTTCATGGACTTCAATGAAGAAGATGAAGTGAAAGATGAGCCAATTGGGATCATTAAGCATAAACAAAAAAAATAAAAATAATATAGTAATCATGAAATAATTAAAATGGCAAAAAGAATTAATAAATAAGGAAGAATAACACAACTATTTCATTTAAGCAGGAGCTCAAATATTTCCCACCAATGGAATTTGATGTAGGAGCATCAGGAGAACACCAATGTAAACATGTAAATTAGTTTAATTATGATATATAAGGTTTTAGGTTTCATGTAAAAATTCAATAAGAATATTGAAATGCTTTATTTTCTTTGTAATAGGTCAAGTTTATATGATTTGGAGTTTCCCTCCAAAATTTGAATATGTAAAAGGTCTTGTGAAGGGTTTGTGACTACTTTCAAAGGATATGTAAAATGGTCCTACAAGGCCTAATAATCTATTATAAATATAATCTACCTATGTGTAAGCATAAAATTATCTAATTTCCATCTATAATATACCTACTTACATTGAAGAAGGGATATAGACTAAAGAAAGCAAATCAGTTCAAAGGTAAGAGATACTTGGGTTCATAGCCCAAGTATATTCGTTGTTGTTCTAAGATATTAAGTTCAAAGCTATGATGAAGGAGATAAATAAGATAATATCTATAGATATTAATCCATATAGGATTTAAAAGAGTAGAATGAGCGATAGAGGAGAGGATAAAAAGTTGAGTAAGGTATTTAGGCCTATGTGTATATACATTTATGACTATATATAAAGAATGAATATGGATCAAATCAAGGAGGAATGTTGTGTTTAAAGAGGCTATTTAGACACTTAAAAATATTATTTGAAGGTTATAGAATATCAATAAGTTTTGAAATTTTAATATGTAATTCCATGAAGAAATAATAAAGGAATATTATCATAGATCTTTAGGCTGTATCAACCTGTAAGTTCATGTGTTAAAGTATTTTGTTTATTTTATGGGTATTTTTTATATTATACAAATTTGTAGAGGTTTGAAATTTTTTTTATAAATACATGGCCTTAATTAGAAGGAACTTTGATGTGTTTTTATTAGCATGAAATATTTATGTTTCAAAAGTCTATGACAATGAAATAATAAGGATGCCATTTTTAATTGATTAAAGATTGTTCATTGAATAAAGATTGTTCAAGTTATATGAGCCATCTAAAATCTTATAGGAACATATACATGCAAAGTGAAGTATTTTCATCATCTACATCCAAGTTTGAATTTTTTTATTTGGGTTTGTAATTGTGACAATTGATGATTTGGTCAATGCATTCAATGTAAATGAGGTGCATGTGATTAAGTTAATGCTAAAGAAAATAAGGTATCTTGGTATATGACCTATTAGGTCAAATAAATGTGTCTAGTCATTTTTGTATTCAACAAATCATTTAATTTATTGTTCTCAGGTTTGTCATGACAAGATTGGTCTAGTTAGAAATATAGTTGGGTTTTTAAGTTATTGAGAACAAACCATGAATAATTAAGGATTTATAAATTAATATATGAATTAGTGAAACCTCATGGAAGTTAAGCGTCTAAAAAATATTCTTAAAATCATTTAGTCTTTCCCTTTATGAAGATAATTTTTAAGGTATAGTCTAGAGAGTAATTTGTCATAATAGAAATTATGTTTTAATGGATTATCAAGCTTGTGGTTATGCTAAGGTAATATGATCATAATCTTGAATATGACATTATATATTGATAAATTTATATTTTTGTGTAAATTATGAATGAAATCATGTTTTTGATTAATTAAGGTGGCAAACCAGTGGCTGAACCCTATACAGTCAAAAAAGATAGGAAGGCTAGTAAACAAAAGATGCCAACATCGAACCAACAACACAGCTGAGAAACAAAGTCAGAAGCAAAACAAAACACTGGAAAGACTAGAGTCAGAAAGGATGAAACTACATAACTATAGAATTAACAAGATCCTTAAGATTCTCATTGTCTGCATTGTCAACATTCCCTAGATTACCCACTGCTTCCATGATCCACAATGGCCTTCTCCACGTGGACCACCTTCAAAAGCTATCTTCATCATCAATGTGCATCATTCATGCTCCATCATCTCCTTCTAAATGATTTATATAATTTTTTGGGGTATATGAGCCCCTTGTCACCATACCCTCCATCTTGAGAATTGTTGACCAAGGTTGGCACAAACATCAGCGACCTTGTTACCTTCTATGTAGGTGTGGGTAATCTCAACTTCAGAAAATTTTTGTAAAAGAAATAAGATGTCTTTTAGATGGATACCAATGTTAGATGCTTTATCAATAGCATCTATGATCAACTTAGAATCTCCCTGAATATTCAAATTTCTTATTCCTAGGGATATAGCTAACTTTAATCACCAAAGTAAGGCCATAGCTTCAGCATAGTTATTGCTCTGGCAACCCATGCCACCAGCATAGACAACATACATCCCTCCTTTTTCATTTCTTATTATTCCTCCTCCACTTGCTTTACCACTCAACTTGGATGCCCCATCAAAATTGAGTTTCATCCAAGTGGGTTTAGGTGGTATCCATTTAGTATGAAGTCTCTGAAGAATTTTGGAATTATCATACCTAGGGATAAGGTTTAAAACCTTCCATTTGGAAGCAATTTGACTTTCAAATTCAGATAGGGGTTTCTCCACAACACTAATATGATCTGTTGTAACACTTTCCAAGATGGTCCTACTAAAGGAGTTAAACACCTGAGCAACATTTCTAGCAGTGTCCCTAAAATTTTTGTGATTTTGCTCTTTTCATAAAGTCCATCTCAAGCATGGTAGAGCTTGATTCCATAGTTCATTAATATAGGGATGTGTGAAGGTTTAGTTCTAGCTAAGAATTACTTCTTTAAGGTCAGAATTACAAACCCATTCAATGCTAAAGTTGTTAAGTATTGTGCCCCATAAATCCTGGGTAAACTCATAGTGTATGAATAGGTGTGAGACTGATTCCTCTCTAGAACCACATAGAAAACATCTATTGACCAAAGTAAACCCCCTCTTTTGAAGGTTATCCTGAGTAAGTATTTTATTATGGGCATCAACCCACCAAAACAAGTTAATATTTAGAATGAGTTTATGATTCCAAACCTTTTTCCATACCTCCTTATTCTAAGCTTCAGGTGTAAGTAGATGATAGGCAGATTTGATAGAGAATGATCCATTCATATTCAGCCACTAGTATTGTTCATCCTCCTAAGGGAAGAGTGGGATTCTGATCTCTTGAACACATTGCCGGATCTCTCAAATTCTTGGGATAAGCTTAGGCCTGTGCACATAGCAATCCAAAAGGTTATTCCAGCTCCTTATCCCATTGTTATTTTCCATATAATCACTAACCCTATCACCAAATAACTAAGTAGTCAGGCCTATAATTTCTCCATAGTTTCCTTGGGAGATGAGAGGCTTATCCCTTAACCAATTATCCTCCTAGAATTTAATTTTCCGGCCATTTCCAAGTTTCCACCTAATTCCCTATTTAAGAAGACTTCTACTTTTTAGCATTTTATTCCATATCACAAACCCTTGGGGTAATCCCGCCTGTTGAAGAAAGTTGGAATCATCAATGCTATGCATGTATTTGGCATACATTATTTTCCCCCACTCACTGTTGTTGTGAATCAGATTCCAACTAACTTTTGAGAGGAGGGCTTTATTCATTTTCCTAATGGATCTTATATTATGTCCACCATGAGATTTTGGGAGACATTTTTTCCCATCTGACTAAAGACATTCTCTATTTGTCTTCCACTCCTATCCATAAAAATTTCCTTTGGATCTGTTCTAGCTTTTCAGCAAAATACATAGGAATTTTAAAAAGAGACATGAAGTAAGTAGGAATACCTTGCAAGGATGTCCGAAGAAGTTGTAACTTACCCACAATACTAAGTAGTTTCCCCTTCCACCTAAGAAGTTTCCTCTATGTAGTTCCACTATACCATTCCAAAAACCTGAAGATACCTCTTTGACCGAGAGTGGGAGACCTAGGTAGGTAGCTGGTAGGCTAGCCTCAGCACAATCTAAGATATCAATGATTATGTGTCTAAGTTCATTGGGAGTGTTAAATAAGTACACATTACTTTTCTGGAAATTTATTCTTTGTCCCAAGTCTCTAGCATAATCATTAAGTATATTCTTTCATCTTCTAGATTCGATCACTGATGAGATACCAAATAAGATGGTATCATCCACAAACTACTGTATAACATCATGTTATTAGTTTATGGAAAGATAAATATATTGGTGCAGGTGACATGCAATATAGTCATTAAGTGGGTTTTAATGATAAAAGGGATGAAACTATTCTATGTATGTGATTTTTTGGCAAAAAGATCAAAAGTTCAATTATTATCTTAAAGCCATTGAAGATTAATTGGGTTGAGTAATTTGAACAATATAACTCTTGAATAATGTGACAACAAATGGAAATATGTTATGAGTATTCAACATGCACAAATTCTCTTATGGATTAATTTGGATCTCTTCAAAGCTATAAGGTATATACATAATGGTGTAGTGAAGGATTTGATTAAAAAAATATAATAGCTTACGGAATATATATTTTGAGTTATACTATGATGACATTAGTGTGAAGGCCAAGTATTTTAGAAGATCAAAGAATACATATGAAATTTATTTAAATTTGGGAGAAACCAAATCAATGAATAAATTTGTTTGTATTATTAAGACTAATCTAAAAGCTAATATAAGGATTGAAAAATAGAGATAAATGGAGAGACATGAAAGTATGTATAAATATGTAATGGTAATGGCAAACCTATAGTAGAGGTAGATATAGAAGTTATAGACAAGATTTGTGTCATATTAGAAAAAGGTTTAATAAATCAAGAATAGTCCTTGGTAAGTGTTTTTTTAGATCAAGAACTTCAATAAAAATAGAAAGTAGATATTCATTTAAGATAGAATTAGTCATTGAATAAAATGTACACGTGTTTGGAAAAGATCTTGGGAAAATTATAAAATTAGGATAATCTTAAGTTATGTATTGTCATCAAATTTTGGAATTAGAGCTTGGATAAGCTCTTAAAAGTTTAATAATTTTGTCATAGTGATTAGTTTACATATTGAAAGTTGGAGGAAAATAGTGAAAAACATCAAGAAGTTTGATAGTAAAGGAATTTGGGAAGCTTGGCATAAGTTCTTTAAAAAGGTATGTCTTTGCTTATAAGGATTTGGTTAAGAGGTAGGTTACAATGATTGATAATTTACAGGTATTTGAGAAAGAGTGAGAGGTAGAGAGATTGTAAAACCTTAAAAGGTAAGAGGAAAAATGGTAAAGAGAAGCTCTTGAAGCTATTCATGATTGAAACAATAGAGATATTTTTTGAGATATCAAAGGTAATCTCAAGGATACCTAAGGGAAGATGAATAAATCCAAGGGAAAGGACCAAAAAGCTATGAACAAAATAGGGTGAAAAATATTTAGGTGAGGTACTAGATAATAGGGTGAAATAAACTTGCTAAGGGAAATAGGTCCAAGTGAGACCTAAGGAAAATAGAAAGAATAAAGATAAGAAATAATGGAGGGATTAGAGAAATTTAATTTCCATAAGAAGATGACAAATATATAGGTATAAGAAGATATTTTAGAGTTAAGAATGGTATTGTAGCCATGATGGAAGTCTTGGAGGAGTCAAGACAAAAGTTTTTTTTAAGGATTAGAAAAAGGATAAAGTGGACTCTCAAATAAATCCTTGAGAAAAGGGAAAGGTGTAGATAAAAGATATTATGAGAAAATAATCCAAAAATAAAAAGAAAGAGACAATCAAGCCTCAAGTTTTTAAAAATAATGATTTCTTTGTATGTGTGCATACAGGTAAGAAGATAAATGAAGAGAGGATCCAATTTGAGGGCCTAAATGATGAATAAGTTAAAGTGATGGTAGAAAAATAGAAGCATAGAATTATGCTTGTACTATGGAAGAAGTGAACATACTATTGGAGCAAGAATCAATATTTTGTCATCCATAAGAAGGAGAAATGCTTGAAGATATTAAGCAAGGATAAGATCTTCAATAAGATCAATATCTCATAATATATGTAGAGATAATTCAATAAAATTTTGATGATGATTAAAGTTGTTTTTATTCAAATACTAATTTTAATGACATGAATTTGAAATTGCATGATGATGGTGGTGTATTATAGTAAAAAGGAGATGAAGAAGAACTTGAGTCTATGTATGGGATTATTGAAGATGAATGTGAAGAAAAAGAAGCATTTAAAGAGATTGAATGTCCTCAAACTTTTCTATATAATATTTATTTGATGAATAAAATGTAAATGTTCAAGAAGATGCTTTGTATAAACAAACAAAACTATTGTTAGATAGGTTCATGAATAGTGAATGTATGAAAGAAGCACCCATTGAAGTGCTTGTGGAACCTAATATGTAGCAAGAAGAATTGTTTTACGTGACACAAATTAAATAAAAAGCAAATTTGAGTCAAGATATGGAAAATTTCAATGAAGAAAATAAATGATTTGGCATCAAATCATGATAGAGTAATAAAATTTAAGCCTCATAGGAGATGAAGAGGCTATGAAAGAAGATAATATGGAGCTCTTGAATATATTAAATTAATAATATGAAGGGGAATTAATACCTCAAGCTTTGAAATCTGATTTTCTTTTGAGTTTTGTGTTTGTAGGTGTAGAAGACTTTGTAGATGAGAAAGTGAAGTCCTTCATGGACTTCAACCAAAAAGATGAAGTTAAAGATGAGCCAATTGGGTTCATTAAGCATAAATACAAGCAAGGAAAAGAAGATAGTAATCATGAAATCAGTCAAATAGAAATCAATAATTATAAAATAAGGAAGAACACAATAATTTCATTTGAGTAAGAGCTCAAATATTTCCCACCAGGGGAGTTTGATACAGGAGCATTAGGAGAAAATAAATATAAACATGTAAATTAGTTAAATTATGATGTAAAAGGTCTTAGGGGTCATGTATAAAGTTAATAATAATCTTGGAATGATTTATTTGATTTGGAGTTTCCATCCAAAATTTGAATATGTAAAAGGTCTTGTGAAGGGTTTGTGACTACTTTCAAAGGACGTGTAAAATGGTCATTCAAGGCCTAATAATATATTTTAAATATACTTTACCTATGTGTAATGTGTAAAATCATGTAACGTCCATCTAGAAGATACCTACTTACGTTGGAGAAGGGATAAGAGACTACATAAATCAAATTAGTTCAAAAGTAAGAGATACTTGGGTTCATAGCCTAAGTATAGTCTTTGTTGTTCCAAGAGATTAAGTTTGAACCTATGATGAAGGAGTTAAAATATTAAGATAATATCTATATATATTAATCAATATAGGCTTTACAATAGTAGAGGAGAGGATAAAAAGGTGAGTAAGGCCTTTAGGCCTATGTGTATGTACATTTATGACTATATATAAAGAATGAATATGGATCAAATCAAGTAGGAATGTTGTGTTTAAAAGAGGATCTTTAGACACTTTAAAATATTATTTGAAGGTGATAGACTATCAAGAAGGTTTTAAATTTTAATATGTAATTCCATGAAGAATGAATAAAGGAATATTCTCATAAATCTTTAGATTGTATCAAGTTGTAAGTTCATGTATTGAAGTATTTTGTTTATTTTCTATGTATTTATTTTATTTTGAAAATCTATAGAGGTTTAAAACAAAGATTAAAAATACATGACATAAATTAGAAGGAACTTCAATGTGTTTTTTTTTATCATGGAATGTTTATGTTGCATAAGTCTATGACAGTGAAAGAATAAAGCCATCATTTTTAATTGATTTAATATTATTCATTGAGTAAATATTGTTCAGATTCTACATGCCATAAAAAATCTTAGAGGACTGTATACATATGTAATGAATTATTTTCATCTGCAGTCAAGTTTGAATTTTATTCTTCAAGTCTATAATTGTGATAATTGATGATTTGTTTAATGCATTCCATGTGAATGAGGTGCATGAAATGAAGTTAATGTTGGAGAAAATAAGGTATGTTGGTATATGAACTATTGGATCAAATATATGTGTATAGTCATCTCTATATTCAAAGAATCATTTAATGTATTATTCTCAGGTCTATCATGACAAGATTGGTCCAGTCATAAATATATTTGGGGTTTTAGGTTATTGAGAATAGACCATGAATAATTGAGGATTTTTAAAATAATATATGAATTAGTGAAACCTCATATAAGTTAAGCATCCAAAAAGATTCTCTAAAACCCTTTAGTCTTTCCCTTTATTAAGATCAATGTTGAGGTATAGTCTAGAGAGGATTTTTTCATAATACAAATTATGTTTTAATGGACTGTTAGGCTTGTAGTTGTGCCAAGGAAGTAGGAACACATTATTGCATATGGCATTACATACTGATATGTTTATATTTATATGTAAATTATGTAATGGCATCATGTTACTACTTGATGGCAAGATAAATATATTGGTGTGGGTGACATGCAATATAGACATTAAGTGGGTTTTAGTGATAAAAGGGGTGTAACTATTCTGTGTATGTAATTTTTTCATAGAAAGATCAAAAGATTAATTATTTTCTTAAATCCAATTAATATTACCTAGGTTGAGTCATTCAAACAATAGAACTCTTGAAAAATGCAATAACCAATGGAAATGTGTTATGAATATTTGCCATGCACAAATTCTCTTATGAATCAATTTGGATATCTTCAAAGTTTACAGGTATAAATATATATATATATATATATATATATATATATATATATATATATATATATATATATATATATATATAATGGTGTAATGAAGTATTTAATTAAAAAAATAAAATAGCTTATAGAATGTATATTTTGAGTTGTATTATTATGACATCAATGTGAATGCCAAGTCCTTTAGAAGATCAAAGAATAAATACGATTTTTTTTGAAATTCAAGATAAACCAAATTAGTGAATCAATTCATTTGTCTTATTAAGACTAATCTAAAAGTCAATATAAGGATTGAATAATAGAGATAAGTGGAGAGACATGGAAGTATGTATAAATCCATAATGGTAATTTCAAACATACAATAGAGGTAGAGAGAGAAGTTTCGAACAAGTTTTGGTTTAGATTATAAAATGTTTAATAAATTGAGAATAACCCTTGATAAGTATATTTTTAGATCAAGAACTTCTAGAAGAAGAGAAATTAGATATTCATTTAAGCTATAAATAGTCATTGAATAAAATGTACATGTGTTTGGAAAATATCTTAGGAAAATTATAAAATTAGTACAATCTTAATTTGTGAATTTTCATCATATTTTTTCTTGATCAACCCTCAAAATTCTTTAATAAACAATTCTACATAATTATAAGTACACTTTACATGACTATGTGATAGATTATCCTTATTTCTTGCACATATAACAAATTAATGTGCCTTCCAATGGAGTATTTAAATAATTTAGATATTATAAAATATTATTAGGCTTCACATAGTTAATAAACCCTCAAAAAGTCATTTTTAGTGTGACTTGCTTGCTTCTCTAGATTGTGTATGGGTAGAATGTATCTCAATAGGATTATGTTGACTAGTATAGAAGTTTGAGTGCAATTTTAAAATATAAAATAGATTATTTATATCATTAAAAGGATCATAACCATTAAATAAATAATTTATTACATTATTAATACCTTAAACTCTTAAATTAACATCCAAACAATCACTATACTATCTCTCTTTAGTACTATGCCAAAACAAAATTCTAATAACCTGTATAATGCAATATGTATACTAAAAGTAAGCATAAAAATTTAATTTATAAAAAAAATAAAACAAAAATAATATGTATTGCATACCAATTATCTCATGAAAACTCATAATACAATCATTCAAATCATTCTTTTACTGATTGATCTCTTTCATATGGAATAACCATATACAAAATTAATAAGGCAAATAGGGTTTTTTCAAATATTTATCTCTATTCTCTTTATTAAGATGTATAACTCTATATAATTCCATTTTATAATAATATACTACCCTAATATATGAACACCAACTCCTAACATGCATTTCCATCCTTTACATCACACTAAACCTGCAAGACATTCTCATTTCTTGACCAACCCATGTAGGGTAGAAGTTACAAGCTGATGTTTCTTGATTTGCATTATTATTTTATGTTATTAAAATTAATACACCCATTAATCACATTATAGTACCTATTTATATCAATTAAAAACATTCATTAACATTATATTTCACACAATACTTTAA
Organism: Torreya grandis; assembly: GCA_037957365.1. Classification (NCBI taxonomy): domain Eukaryota; kingdom Viridiplantae; phylum Streptophyta; class Pinopsida; order Cupressales; family Taxaceae; genus Torreya; species Torreya grandis. The sequence continues at coordinate 2,141,160 of JARHVA010003052.1, forward strand.
AACACCCCACAAAACTAGTCTAGAAATTCAAATTCTCAAATTAGCCATTTTGGTGAGAAACTCCAAAAGGCTTCAAAAATACACTGTAAAAGACTCCTTATGACCCTAAAACATTAAAATGGACCATAAAATACCTATAAAAACCAAATCAAACTAAAAATTCCTATAATGACACATTAAAACATGTTAACACTCAAACCACCTAGTGATGCTCTTCATCAATCACATTATCACCCTCATTTGAAGCCTCTTAAAGTTTTTTCGGATAATATTTCATGGTTCCAAGATTATTATTTTTTATTCATAAATAATTTTTAACTCTATGTGTATGGGAATATTCTAGAAAAAAATAAAAACATGAAATACTTGGTCTATTTTTTATTGAAGAACTTAATGTTGGTATTGAGTGTATACCTTGACAACTTGAATTTGTGGTTTCACCTTCAAGGAATATGTCATGGATGGAAATCGGTGATAAAAAAATTACCTAAGTGGGAAGCTTCTATAATAAGTGTCTCTCATAGATGAACTCTATGTTGGGATATATTTAACAACAATTGAATACTTTCCCACTTCCTGAACATATAGTGTTACTCTTTAATTATTCTATATGGCCATGATGATATTTTCCAATTCTACCCTGGTGTTTCTCATATCTCCTTTGATTGTTCTCAATTATCATTTGATATTGTCCAAAATTCATTTAATAGTCATATTATATTGTATGTTTTGCACACTGTATTCAAATTGGGTTTCTTTTGATTTATCATAAAAAAAACTGGAATAAAAGATCCATTGATTCATAGTTATCCTCTTTTTTATGAGTTTTTATTAGATTTTTTGAACACTTGGTTTGGTCCATAATGTGTGGTCATACATTATAAATTCTTGACAATGTAGAATTAATTTTCACCTTTGACTAAAATTTGACCAAATAGTTTAGACTTAGGTTATAAAATCCTAAACTATTGAAAAAATACCCCATCTATACTTTTGAAAGCTTTTCATAAATGCAAAGATATTAGAATAATTCATAAAATTGTAGCATATATATTGAATTTGTGAAAAACACTAAAATAATAATAACTCACCAAAAATGATCAAAAAATCCTAAATGTTTTTCTATAAATTATTTAAATAATTATCCAAATTTAAAAACAATTGCAATTTTTTTAAAAAAATTGTGCGCTATAGATTGAATTAAAAAAACTCAAAAATAAAAAAAACTAGCTAAAAAAAGATCACCAATCTTGATTTTTTCATTATATCTTCCTTAAATTATTATCCAACTTTAGTAAAATAATTTTAATAAAATTACAATGGTTTTAAAGATATACTAGATTATTCAACAATCATACTTTTACCCAAAAGAAAACTATGATACCACTTATAATGAAATTACTATACCACTTGAGTAAAATAGCAATAATAGATCATAATATGATTTAAGTAGAGTAGAAAACTTGAAAAAATGATGAACCATTGTAAGGGGGAAATTTCCACAACCTTAAATATGATATATATATATATATATATATATATATATATATATATATATATATATATATATATATATATATATATATATATATATATATAATGAATTATGGCTTAATAAAAGGTTACTATATCCAAAATTCATCAACACATATCCCAATACATGTTATAGACAAAGGGCATAGCAGAAGGAGAAGAAAAAGTTATTAGAACATCATATGATAAATTTTTTATAGCTACTTCTTTCAACATTTCCATAAATTGAGCAACATAATAAGGATATTCCATAGCATATATTAAAATATTTTAAATAAAATAATGAATATGTTATTTATTCATTTCCTTAATATTTATATCTTATGACCATTCAATGGAGAGTAAAAAGATAAAAAAAATTCATTCAAAGAATGATTTTCGACGTTTGAATTCAAGGGAAAGGGATGAAGAAATCCACTATCAAGATTTTTGTTTAAAGGCATATGGACATAATAATTTCATCATTGCCATATTTTTAAACATTTACATTTAGAGAAAGAGTAGGAACACATGTATTTTATTCATTTTCATTCACATTAGGTTCTACACAAGAATAAACATTGTATTAGATACATTAATATTTGAAACCAAATTTATCCAGGATACTTTGCTTAAGATAAACAAATATTTACTTAATAAATATTGTTTCATAAAATTTGGCATTCCATATTAATGAGGGGTCAAACAAAAACAAGCAAGACCCAACACATTTATATTTTTTTCATTTATATTTGGTTCAATATGGTTAAAATTAAGTTTCCCTAATTTTTCATCTAGATCATCCTCACTATTAAAATAAAAAGATATATCATCATTCCAATCATCATTTTTGGACCCCAAATTTTTCTAAGTATAATAAAATACAATTATGAAGATAAATTGATGCAAAGTATTTGTACATTTTGAATATATCACATGAGAGGTGAATTAGTAGTGTGAAACAAGGCATGGGAATGAGATCACGTAGATGTATCTAAAAACCTATAATCATTGAAAAATTTTTATCTAAGTTGGGGTGCACATATGGTGACACATTAGTTAACATGGAACAAGAAGTGTCAGGATCAAGGAGGAGGTTATGCATACTATGAAACAAAAAATAAATAACAATAGGTAAACTTACCATAATGTGTCCATCGATAAAATACCTCAATAATTATTTATCAATGGATTGAATCTAACATAATGGCACATATATGGTTATTTTTTTGATCTATAACATTAAATGTAAGAAAATAAAACTATTAAATATAAAAAGTAGTTTCACACCATGAGGGTGTACATTTATGCAATATGATTTTAATGTGGTGCTTGGGTTATATAAAATCCCCCCTTACCCCACATAAAAGAGAGGAAATTATAATCTTAGTTTTATGCTACTAAAAATACAAGTGATTATTAATTATTAAATATTTCAGTAATTTATGTATTAATCTAATGGATTTAATGAAGAAATAACAAGTTTTCTTATGAGTGTGTACTTTATGATTTGTTTATGTAGTTGTACATATATTAGTTTATAAATGGTTAATGATTACCTTTATGCGTAAAATTGATAAAGGATAATTTTTTGACTAATCTATACTATACACATGTTTTAAATTGATAATTAGTGCTCACTATTTATCAATTAACAGAGACTATGAATGATATCTCCATGCATAAATAACCTACCTATGACTCAATGTTTTATCTCTTTGAAACTCAGGTGAGCATGATATTATTATCATGATATGCCAAAATATTTGAGTATATAATGTTTTCATTGTAGGGATTGTAGGGATTGAGTTGAACGTGTTGTTGAGATGGCAAGTAGAGATGATTTATAAAATCTTTTTTGATAATATTGAAATTTGGAATATAATATTTAAATTGAAAAAAATCATTAAATTATCCTATGCTAAAAAATTAGTCCCCAAATAATGGGTATAATATAATATACATGATCCTTTTTATGATGTATTCTTCTATCAATTTCCAAGACATTTTCATGAATGGATAACTAAATATGTACTAGGAAAGAGTGGAAACTATGACCATATAAAACCTTAGATATAAAAGTGTGTTGAGAAATTGTAATGACCTAACACCATGTGGATAAGATAAATTTATGTGTGATGGCATGGCACATTGAAAATTTACATATTATAATTTGAAGTATCCTCTTATTCCTATCTAGAATAAGTTGAGTATCAATTTATGGATCAATCAAGGGGTTCATACATAGACAAATTATCTTTAGAGATCAATAGATAAATGATATAATGTGGGATTGAGAACCTCTCTATGGATGGATAATTTATTTCATACATGGGCTATATGATGCTAAATAATGAAGGGTGGGCATGGTTTGCTTATTTTATTAAGGAGAAATAATTTAGCTTGAATAACCTAGATGATTGAAAAATTAGGTGGTACAAATATGATAAGGATAAGAAAAATGATATTACCTCAAAAGACCCTAGGTAGAGTGGAGATCATATTTTGTAAGATGTTGTAAGAATCTACATAAAATATGGATGGCATGTGGATACTTATTTTATTGAAGGTGAAACATGTTCTAGTTAGTACTAAAACATCTAGAAAGGGTAATATGAGGATGTTTGGAACCCTAAGAGAATGAAAATTATGTGGAGGAAAAAGCACCCACACAATGCATACTATAAGTGTAAGCATGTGTGTGTCTTGATCAGACAATAGATAGTGGGGATTGTGTTAATTTAATTTATATTGAAAATTTTGTGATTAAATAGTTGGAAAAGAGTGTGTTTCAATAGTTTGTGCCATATAAACCATTGGTATTAACTATACTATAGATAGTGAAGCTAAATGATCTAGTAATTTATAGGATGCCACACATAAGGGGTTAAAATACACCCATGCCTTTATGGAGGTTAATCAAGAGTTTTTAAAGATAATTTTCCAATATGATGCATGGACCAAAAAACTAATATCAAAGTTTCCATATGAGATACATCCACTAAAGCATGTGTAATGATTTTTTAGTGGGTTCCTAAAGCCTTTCTAACACACATTATCTATGAATTTTTTTATAAATATGAGGGAATTAATTGAAGTAATGCTTTGATAGATGTAGTTAGGATCATTGATATGAGAATGAGCCCATTTATGAAAGCACATATTACTTTAATGGCCTCACAATTAAAAAATATCACTACTAATAGTGCACATGAAACATTCAGTGGAATTTTATGTATTCATTTTAAAGTTTAAGGGAATAATAATAAAAATTTACATAGGCACAATGTTCAGGAACTCCTTTCATCTTTTGATATTTTCCATGAAGGACATGCCTTGTATATTTTCCTTTGCTTTAATGAAAACCTAGAAAACTTTCTTCATGTGGTGAAAAATAGTGAGGCTTCCACTCATAATACTAAAGATTTTAGGGTGATATAAAAGATTCATGAGGTACACAAATGTAGGGTATGTTAGACAACTATTAATTATACAAACTAAAACTAAGGACAATAAAATGGTCAATAATCCTATTAGGTAAGAAGTAGTGGATGGTCCTAATGTGTAGTTGTTATTAGTGCACTTTACTATATCATTACCAAAGATATTACATGAATTTTTATACTTGTGGGTATTACAAATTTGAGAAAAATTTGAATATTTTCCCAACCTTTAATAAAAACTAATTTAAAAGGATAAGTCTAAAAGTGATTTAAGATTGATTAATGCACGCATTAGGTAAATGGATTCCAAAGGAAGAAGTTTTGAAATCACAATGACCCAATGTAAATATAATGATACATGGTGGTGATACTACTTGATCTCAATACATACCAATTGAGAAGGTTTGATCATAATATAAATCACAAAGGAAGAAAAGTTAAACCATGCAAAACCCACCACTGACTATGTCAAGGGATTGTGTCATAAGGAGATCTTGAAAGAACCAATGGAAAGGAAATAAAACTTACAAATTTAGCTTTAGTTTTATCATGAACAAGATTAAAATACTAATGTAACACTTAAAAATAAGGTTTCATAATAACCTATGGAGAATGATCTAGTTGAGATCTTAGATATGTTTATAGGTAGAAGGTATGAATAAGTTGATAAAAAAATGGTTGATGTCGTAACTCAAAAATAAGATCAAAGTACTTTTTCCATGCCTCATCATAAAAAATGAGGTCAATTATACACAAAATGTAGGTTATTATCAAGAGATTCTCATTGATGTGATAATAGATGGATGTTACATATATGATATCTTAATCAACATAGGCACTAAGGTTAAAATTGTCATGAAAGAATCCTGGTGAAATATGGATAATCTTGATTTGAGGCCTTCACCTCATGTTTTATTTATGTCTAAAAAAACTCACATACAACCCTTGTGAGTCTTGAGGAATGCTTGTGTTGATATGATGGGAGTAAAATTTTATGTAGAATTTTAGGCTAATGAATTGGATGAAGTTAATAACTACCCAATATTAGCTAGATGACCATGGTTTTATCCAAATAATGTATATATGAGCTTCAATAATCATTTCAAGAGCTTAAAAATTTTAAAATAGTGTGTCATCATCCCTCTTGATCCTAAACATGTCCCAACCTATGTCAAAATTATATACATGGATGAATAAGTTAGCCATATCTCCAAAATTAATATGTAGGATGATGAACATTTGGATCATATAGAGACAACATTTTAGGGTGGGAAGATACATATTATATTTTAGATACCACAAGTATATGTTGTGACCAATGGATGCAAGAGTCTTATGAAGTAACTATGCATAAATGTTGCATCATGAATTATATATATGAGATAACCTATAATGCATGAAAACATGATATGATCTAAAGTTAAAATTGGATCAATTAAAATAAATAATATTAGGTTTCTTGATGTAAAGGAAGGTTAACAATCTAACAAAACTCCTTGTTCAATGTTCTCTTCTATACTAAGTTTCATATGACCATTCAGGGGGTAATAAATTATTTTTATATATTATAAATTTTGTTATCTTTGTCATGATATTTAGGGTCTCTTGAGACCTCTAATTATATTATTAACACAATTACTCTCTTATTTTTCAACCCTTACAACTTCACTCTGTCTTAGTCACTTTTAGTGTCCTTTATTAAGGCTAAATCTACTTGTAAAGATCCATACAGAAAGAAAATTCAAAAATAACACTAGTTTATGATAACCTCTCTCTCTCTCTCTATATATATATATATATATATATAATTATCTCCATGAATTTTCAAGCCCTAACTCTTCTTCTAAAACCCTTTTCTATCCCCTTTTAATCCATTGCCATGCCTAATTAGGCCTACTATGTATAGGAACCTACACTGCCTTCTCTATTTGTACTTGAAAGTAAGGAATTAGTTAAAAATAATAAAATATATTTACATATAAGGTGACACATATAATTACCAACTTTTAGGTCATTCTACTAGATAAAACATCTTAAAATGAAAATTTACTCCTCAAACCCTAGTTTTAGGTACAAAGGACCTGAGAGTTTACAAATTGCTCTTATTCTCTCCAATTATGGTTTTAAGGCTATTTAAAGTTTGTTTAATCACTATGGGACTTAGGTTTTAGATTAAGGTAAAAATAGGTTTTGAAGGGGCCCTGAAACCCTATACAGATCAAGAAAGATAAACGTTACAAACTGCCAAAGGAGGCAAAACACTGAAAGACAGTAACTAAACTAGGTTTTACAGGGACCTGAAACCAACAAGATAAACCAGTTGAATCTCCCTAGGTTTTACAAGGACCTAGAACCTAAATAAAACCAGGAAAATAACCTGAATCCCTCACCAAAATGGTAGAGGCATAACTGCCTTGCCCATCTATTAATGAACAAGGCTCCTCCACAGCTTAAGGTTTTTCCATTAATCCCATTACAGGGCGCCATGGCTCAAACACCAACCACCAAGGAAACAGAGTTTCCCCCAAACAAACACAAATAATTTTCTTACCAAATCTGGATGGCCATCCAACTCAAGCTAGAGATCCAACCTGGGTTCCATCCATAATGTAGCAAACCGAAGCAAAGTAAAAAACATGCAAATTGAAAGATCTCACCATGAAGCACTGTGTAACATGCACTACCCAGAAAGGACAGCACCACCAACAGAGAGAATCCACCCGGAACCATCACCACCACTGCCCACCCCCACTACCCATGAAACTACAAAGATCTCCCCCTAATCCCAGAGGAAATGCCACCATGGCATGCTCAAACTCTCCAAAAACAAATCATGATCCACTCAGTTCAGGGTTGTGGTCAGCGCAGCAGCCGCAAGATGAAAAACCAAGGTAAAGACCCCAAACCACACAATAAAATAAGGATCATTCTGCACTGTGCACTATGGGACTTACATTAAACTTTTCAAATTGCCATATTTACACAACAACAACAACAACCCTAATTACCCTTTACATCATGTTCCTAGTTAAAAATGAACACATAATAATATATGCAGTGTTTACAAATGCATTTTGGGGTTTTGATTTGACCTCAGATAGGTTTAAAAATTTATGAATGATTTATAATGATCCAAAACCAATTCAGTGACTTGACTAAATCATTATTAATTCAAAATAACTTCTCTATTCAATTTTTTTATGGCTTTCTTGCTCACAAAGAGTATACAATCACAATGCCTAGGTCAAACAACATTCATTTGAGGGCTTAAATTTTAAGGGAAATTTTTAAAAATCCTAATTTTTTTTAAGGGGATTATAAAAACATAAAATTATCTTGGAACCAAGAATAATTCAATATCCATTCTCTATATCCTTTGTTCTCTCATTGTGAGGTCTCACTACCTACACATGCACAATTACAAAGTGTAGAGCCTGCGAAGGATTTCTTAGGAGCTTTGTTCACAAATTAGGAGTTTCACACATTCTATAGGGTTAGTCAAGATCAAACAAAATTTCCTTCACCTCTTAAAATCAATAAACACTAGTATGAATCCACTATTATGTTCCTTTATCACACTTTGGGTTCTCATTATATGAAATTGACTTACTCTACAGGGCTATTCAATTCACTATGAAAGGAAAACATGAATAATTAAATATAAATTAAACTTATATGGATTAACATACAAATCTAAACCAAGCATTAGAAACAACACACAATATATCTTTTTTTTCATTGAATAATCATACTACAGTCACCTCACATTATGCATATATAGGGGAAAATAGAGTTGCAATACCTCCCATTTGGGACTTGAATTTATTATTTAATTATGTCTTGGGATTAATCCCTTATCATTTAATACAACATCAAAAATTGACACCAAAACCAAAACATACATATTTTATATCTATCAAAACTTCCATAACTACCTCCTTGTAGTCTCTTTCAAGAATGTTTTCCCTACAAAAATCAAGGTTGATGCCCTCCGTACAAGGGTAAATTAAGACTAAGTTTTTAGATGTAAAATTTATTCAATTAAAATTTATATTCAATTTACAACTTTATGACCACTTCTTAAAACAACCACTCTATGACCAAATATTTAAAATTGCCAATTGTGTAATTTTGGTGGGAAAACTCCCATTTGAGGTTCTAAGCTTCCCAGTCACTTCTAATCATGTGTAAAGCATTCCAAAATGTAGTTTTAGAATCCCCATACTATTAACATACCCTAAACAAGTTTATTGACTCTCTATTCACTTTAATTAGACAAAACTTAAAATCAACTATTCTCATGAGTGATGCCCCTACACCATGATCCCAAAGGGAAAATAAAATGAACCCATGAACCTTTCTAGATTTATCTTTGTGTCTTTGATGTCCTTTTCTTTCTTGTAATTTATTTAATGAGGTGTGGATTTTAAAACTTGACATACTTCTAGCCCCAAGTCTTTTCATTCTCTTGCTCATTCAAGATACATGTTGCCTTAGCTGAATTGGTTTGAGGTAACTAATTTGCCCAACCTAAATCTATTTTAGTCACTTTAATTATTATTTTCACACTTATTTATTCTTTTAAAAAAATAAAAATTATTAACATGCCTTCACCATTATGCAACTCTTGCTCACATGCATGATTAAGATTAAGTAAATGAACTTCTATCTTGGTATGTTTTGATTACTGCTTCTTCATTTTCCTCCAATTCCTATAATGCTTCTTAAGTATTATTTTTTCAACTTATCCTATTGATATATTTGTAATTTGTTTTATTATTTAAACCTCATGAAATTTTTTTAAGGGAAATAAAGAACAAAACAAATCAGCATCTTGTTTAAAATGACTTACTTCTTCATCTTGCACCCAAATTAGTTTTCCTCTCCTTTGTATAGTTGTTGTAACCTTACATATCTATTCCAATGATTGAGTTTATTATTCCACTTAAATACTCCATCCTCAATTCACCTCTTATACCTATTTATTTTAGACACTTATCATAATCATGATTTTAATGCAAATGTAGACCTATATTCCACTCCTTGAGGTGTTCTAGTTAATTAACCTCCATTATGGTTGAATATTTCCTTATTTTGACACTATGGAAGTCAAGGTATATTGTTATTACTAACTTATTCAACTCATATGGTTCACTCCAACTACATAGGTCTTGACTTATGCCACCTTCTCTTGATATTGCTTCTTTAAACAACAAGCAATGCATTTTTCTATGTAAATCAATGTATAACAGTTGTTTGTAATCATCCTCATACCTTATATCATGATTTAGTGTGTTCTCTATTCTTTCTATCCTATAAGAGATATCTTCCAAAATGACACACACCTCTATTTTAGTATCTTGACTTGGTAAATCAACATGAAACATTATTTTTGTGTCTTCACCATCAATCTCCCACATGTCTTCCTTGTTCATGATGACCTTATCAACCTCTAAAAATTGTTCAACCTAAAATTCATAGTCATATTCTTACATCTCTGATTGTCTAGATTTATTATAACTTCTCCACATATCACCTTCGTATACTATAGACCTATCACCAATCAATGAATTAACATTCACAATATGAGATTCAAAAGCTTTCATAAATGTACCTTGAGCACCTTCTTCTTTCATGTATAGGTATATCCCTTTGAAATTAATTTCATGAGCTCTTCTCATATTCATATCATTGTATTTATCTTCTTCATGTTTCCCAACTTCCTCATTTGTTCTCTTAGACCTTTGACTTGTAATATCACTCTCACACACACATAAGAATACAAATTCATCAATGAGAGTTACACTACTTTGAGTGACACATACCTTCTCCCACTCAACATTTTTTTGATCCTTGATCTTTCATGGATTTTATTCATTTAACATGCTCTTAGCTACTCCTTTTGACTACCATTTCATATATGAACTGTCACTTTTGTTTTCATGTTCATTAAGATTCTCTTTGTCATAAGTTTGTTCTTCCTTCTTCACATAGAATTCTAGTGACTCTTGATCTTGCATTATTATCTCCATATTATCTTCAATCTTTGTCTTCATCTACAATTTAAATACACCAAAACATATTTCATCTTCTTCTCTCTCACCTTATTCCTTTGGGCTATTTTGAGTCTTTAGTATGAGTTTTCCCTCCTCATTCTTCATTTCTTGATGAGTCTTTAGATGTATAACAGTATCCCTATCTTCTTTAACCTCAAACACCTCTATTTTCCTCAACTTCAAGACTTTATTGGTGGATACCTTTGTATAAAATATATTAATACCATAAAACATAGTGTTAGCATAAAAATTTGGAGTCTTCATGGCTCTCCCTTGTGCTACTTTCTTGGACATTTCATTGTCCAACTCCTCTTGTTTGGTGTCATTCTCAAGACACTTCTTATCCATCTCAGATGTAATTTATGTCCCTTCTCTTCTATTATACTCTCTATCTTCTTCATTTTTGATCCCCTCACTCTTGCATTTAATGTTAACTACCAATGCCTTATCACAAACATCACTTCCTCTATCCAACTTAATGACCTTGTCCAACAATATTCTCTCTTGTTGGTCATCTTCCATGTCCAAATTTGTGGACTTATACCTTTCCATAATCACCATCTCAAAATAACTTCTCTTCCTTCTTATGGGATTTTATCAAGTTCATACTCTCAAATACCTTACCAAATTATTTTTTTGTTTCTATCAACATAGCTCTTTGTTCCATTATACTTACATCAACTTTCAAGGGTTAAAGAACATGTGTCAACCCATATTTATCTATAGATTAATTGTTTACTTTACCATCATGAAAAAAAATTCCATGGCCTCCAAACTATAAAATGGTAAATGTTCATGGGCATTATGTCACATAAAAATCTATCCTTATATCTTCTTATATGAAAGTCAACCTAAAAAATTTCACTTGCCATGATTTGATGTCCTTATTGAACCCATGATACCTTATAAGGATATGGATATGGAATCCTCTTCAATTTTAATTTTTTTACCATCTCCATAGACACAATATTATATGTACTTTCTCCATCAATCATCACATTAAAACACTTTGCCTTTGTTTTACATCTACTCCTAAACAAGATTATCCTCTATACTGATTCTTGTAACTATCCCTTATATTGAAAAAAAACTATTCTCATGAGTATATATTACCTTCTCACATATCTATTTTATTAATTTTATCATATTACATCTATTGACCATCACTGCCAATGTATGAGGGACATTCTATTGCTCTATGTCCTTCTCTATTACAATACCAACACTATCCTTGGAATGTTGGTCTTTGTCTATGTCTTATGAAATTATCCTTAACTATTATTATATAAAATTCAAATTTTATTGACTCATATGAATAATTTTGTGACCTCTTGACTTCTTGAACTACTGCTACATAATTTTGTGGCCTTATGGCCTCTTAGACTGCTGCTCCACTCTTTTCTCCAATTGACCTTGGCTGTAAAGGTTCCTATTGACCTTGTTATCCTCCATTGCCTTCCACATGCCCTATCTCTAAATTATTTACTATTTACTTGTAGCATTATAAATTTATTCATTCTTCATGACCAACAATGCAATCAAATGTGTCACCTGGTCAACCACATTCTTGACCAAATCTTCTTGATCTGTACTAACTCTATCTAATCTTTGCTCCATGGAACACTATTCTTCATTCCCTTTCCTAAAATTCACCTCTAAACACATGGTGTTAATATTTTTCATAATCCACTAAGATATTTTTCTATCTCTAATACCAAATGATGAAAAAGAAGGTTAACAATATAACAAAACTCCTTCTTGTTCAATGTTCTCTTCTATACTAAGGTTCATATGACCATTCAGGAGGTAGTAAATGTTTTTAATATCTTATAAATTTTATTATATTTTTCATGATATTTATGGTCTCTTTATATTTCTCATTATCTTTGTAACACACTTACTCTCTTATTTGTCAACCCTTGCAACTTCCCTCTATGTCTTAGTCAATTTTGGTAGCCTTTTTTAAGTCTAAATCCACTTGTATGGATCCATACAGAAGTAAAATACAAAATAAACACTATTTTATGATACCATCTATTGATATTTTTTTATCCATGAATTTTTAATCCCTAAATATTCTTATAAAACCCTTTTCTATCCCCTTTTAAGCCACTGATAGGCATAATTAGGCCTACTCTATCTAGGAACCCACACAGTCTTCTCTATTTGTACTTGCAAGTATGAAATTAGTTAAAAAAAACACAAAAATATATTTAATTATATGGTGACACATCTAATTATCAATTTTTAGGTAATTACACTAGATAAAATGTCTTAAAATGAGAATTTACTCCTCAAACCTTAGTTTTAGGTACATAGGGGTCTACGGGACCTAAGAGTTTACAAATTGATCTTATTCTCTCCAAATATGGTTTCAAGGCTCTATAAAGTTTTTTTATGTGGTAATTATATTAAAATTTTCAAATTTACATATTTACATAACAACCCTAATCACCCTTTACATCATGTTCCTAGTTCAAAATGAACACATAGTCATATATGTAGGGGTTACAAATGCATTTTGGGGTTTTAATTTGACCTTAGATAGGTTAAAAACTCTATGAATAATTTATAAGGATAAAAAACCACTTAATTTAATTGATTAATTCATTATTAATTCACAATAACTTGTTTGTTCAACTTTTTATGGCTTTCTTGCTCATACAGAGCATACATTCACAATGCTTAGGTTAAACAACATTCATTTGAGGGATTAAATTTTAAGGGAAAGTTTACCAAAGCCTAAAAAACATTCAAATGGGATTATAAAAACATAAAATTTGTATTTTCACCAATAATCATTCAATATCCATTCTCTATATCCTTTGTTCTCTCATTGTGAGGTCTCATTGCCTACACATGCATAATTACAAAGTGCGGAGCTTGTTAAGGCTTTCTTAGGATATTTTTTCACAAAATAAGGGTTTAAAACCTTCCAAAAGGTTATAAAAGATCAACAATAATTTCCTTCACTTATTTAAATCAATAAAAACTAGTATGGATCCACTGTTATGTTTTTTTATCACACTTTAGGTTCTCATTATCTAAAATTACCTTACTCTATAGGCCCGTTCAATTCACTATGCAAATAAATATGCAAGTAACTCATGAATAATTAAAGATAAATTAAAACAATATGTATCAAAACACAAAATATAAACTAATCATTATAAGCAACACACATTATATATTTTTTTCATTGAATAATCATACTATAGTCACCTCACATTATGCATACACAAGAGAAAACAAAGTTGCAACACCTCCCATTTTGGACTTGAATTTATTATTTCATTATGTATTAGTAATAATACTTTATAAAAAAATAAAAAATCAAAAAATAACTCCAAAACTAAACCATGCATATATTATATCTATCAAAACTACCATAACTACCTCCTTGTAGTCTCTTACAAGAATGCTTACCCTTGATACAAACATCAAGGTTGATGCCATCCATACAAGGGTAACTTATGACTAAGTTTTAATACCTAAAATGTCTTCAATTAAAATTTATATTCACTTTAAAACTTTATTAACACTATACCAGTTCCTAAAGCAACCATTCTATGACAAAATATTCAAAAATTCAAATTGTGTAATTTTGGTGGGAAAACTCCCATTTGAGGTTCTAAGCTTCCTAGTCACTTATAATCATGTGGAAAGAATTAAAAAAATAATTTTTAGACTCATAACACTATTAACATACCCTAAACAAGTATATTTACTCTCAATTCACTTGAATTAGATAAAACTTGGAATCATCTATTCTCATGAGTGCTGCCCTTGCATCAGTTCTACATGCCACATTAATAAAAATAGTATATTACCTTAGTTAAAGGAATTTTTATAATTTTATATAGTATTAATTAATTGAAAATTTGAATGCATTTGTGGATAATTAAAAATTATGTATTCCTAAGGAGGAAAAATTACTTAACATTGTAATCTACACCCTTGAGAGTATTATCATGCACTTGTAGGATACCCATAATCCTAACCTACCAACCTAGGCCATGGTAAATGAGACCATATGAAATAAGTTTGAATAAATAAAAAACCATTAGGTCATAAATAATTATGGTAGACACTCCTACCTTGAGAAACATATCCAGATATATGAGGATACATGGATAATGGGCACACATTGACTTATTGAGAAGTTATGGGTTCATGCTTTTCATTGAACACTAAAGACATGGGAATGAACATGGTACATTATATATGAGACACATCATGATAAAATTTAATTAAAAGAGTTAAAGTTTGATTATGTGTATACTTTATACTTTTCCTCACCTAGGCTAGAGTTATACCAACCCTTATTTATGATATGTTGAGCTTGATTATATAATAAAGTTATCATGGTGGAGCTTGTAATCTAATTTCATAGTGATAAAGGCCTAAATTTTCCCAAGAAGTTTTAAGATTATGCCATAAATAGTGATTCAAGTGAAGAGGATAAATAAATATTGGCATTATAAGTGTAGTGAATATAAATTCATGCATCAAGTAGATAAAACACCAAAATACAATTCAAACCATCTAAGGTCAAAATATCCTATGGAGAGTTGAAGGTGGTAGATGAATAATAGGATAATCAAAAATATTATTTTAATCACCTAAAGACAAATAAATTTAATATCGATATTGAGTAAAAACCATTGATTTCCATTATTGGTGATTATTAGATAGATGGAGAGTTCGATTGTACCATCAAAATTCTACATAAGTAGGACATTTTATTGAAAAATGATAAGTAAATTAAAGGATTACACCCTTATTTATTAAAAATTAAGATTAAAATAGTAGATGGTGCAATACCTATGAAAAATTAACCATATAGGATGAACCCAAACCTAAGCACTGAAGTAAATTATGAAATAAAAAACATGTTGGCTACAAGAGTTATTTATCCAATTGAAGAATATAAATGGGTAATCCCCATGGTGATAAGTATTAAGGAGGGGCACATTGATATTATTTTTATTTAAAAGTGTTGAATGTCATGTTTTAAATTTGTTTCCAACCCCATTAATTTAATAAATTTTGTAATACATGGTAGGTTACAAGATATACACATTTACTTATGGGTTATATGGCCATCATCTAGTGTATATTGAAGAAATTGCTAACCATGTTGTGATGCATTGTGATGAATAAATTCAAATAATTCATTCATTTATTACTCTATATATACCTCGATGATTGGATGGTATAAGGGGTTGGTCAAGGATCATCATGATAATTTTCATTTGATGTTTGACAATTTTTGAAAGTTTCATATTTCATTAAATTTGAATAAGTTTCAATTTAAGACCATTTGGGGC